>OU383776.1:42925739-42934266 GCA_910950805.1 Acrocephalus scirpaceus scirpaceus
CTCCACAGCGTAGCTGAGACATATGGATGCAGAAAAACTTGCCATGAAAGAGTCTTCTGCCCAAAACCTCTTTTTTTTTTCCCCCAGAAGCAGGTAAAGAGCCTTCTGCCAGGCTAATAATTTCTGCTGTTATTCATTAAATTATACACACTGGTTGATATTTTGCCTTCAGTCACAAAAAATTAATTCCCAATTCATTCCTCTTACTCCATCCTGGCATTGTAATCCCAAATATCTCTGTGCAAATCTTTCCAGGGCTCTCCTGAAGACTGGGATCCACTATAGGCCACCTGATCAGAGGGAGCATCCCAACAATGCCTTCCTCCTTCAGATACAGGAAGCATGATACTTGCAAGCTCTCATCCTGATAGGAGATTTCAACCACCTGGACCTCTGCTGGGAAAGCAGCTCAGCTGGCTGCAAAAAACCCAGGAGACTCCTCAAGTAGGCAGAGAACAACTTCCTGGCCCAGGTATCAGGAAGCCAGCCAGAAGTGAGGCGCTCCTGGGCCTGGCACTCACCAATGCAGAGGGGCTCATTAAAGAGGTGATGGTTGGAAGCAGCTGGGACTGTAAGGGGCACACCCTGGCTGAGTTCATTATCTCAAGGAGTGAGGTGGCAAAGAGAAACTCTGGACCCTAAAATTTGGAAGAATGAACTTCCAGATGTTTAAAGGGTTAGTGGATGAGATTGCCTGGGGAACTCCTTAAGGACAGAGGAGCTGATTAGAGCTGGCAAATCTTTAAAGACACTTTTCTTAGAGCACAAGAGCTCTTTATTCCTGTGTGTAGGAAATTGAGCATTCCAGGGTAGAAACTGGCATGGCTGAGCAAGGACATTCTCAAACTGAGGAATAAAAAGGAAATCTACAAATGGTGGAACCAGATACAGATGATATGACGAGAGTAAATGGATACTATTTGAATGTATAGGAATGGACTCAGGAAAGCAAAGGCAATACTGAAACAGGACTTGGTAAGGGATAAGTATACAGGTCAGAAAAAAAAAAGGCCAAGGAAAGTGCACTGCACTGATATACAAGAAGGGTGAACTGGTGACAACTGATATGGAGAAGGCTGAGGTAATGAATTAGTTCTTTCCCTCAGTCTTCCCGGGTAGTCAGGCTTCCCACTTCTCACAAATCCCTGATCCTCTGAGTGAGTGTGGAGGGATATAAGTGAAGAGCAGGTTCAGGATCACTTGATGAAGCTACATAGCCACAAGTCTACAGAACTTGATGGCATACATGAGGAAACTGGCTGATGTTGCCTAGCTATTATACCTCAAATTATACCTCAAATCTGACAAATCATGTTGGTCAGGCTAAGTCTCCAATTACTGGAAAAAGAAATACATCTCCCATTTTTAAAAAGGGGAGACAGGAAAATCCAGGCAACTACAGATGGGTGAGCATCACCTTTGTGCTAGGGAAGATCATAGAGCAGATCCTCCTTGCACATATTCTAAGACATATAAAAGACTAGAAAGTGATCTGAGACATACTTTTACTGTAGGCAAATTGTGCCTGACTAATCTGGTGTTCTTCTATGATGGAGTGATGGCAATGGTCTACAAGACAAGACCATCAGATGTCACCTACCTAGACTTCTGTAAGGACATCGGTACAGTCCCATATCACATCCCTATCTCCCAATGGGAGAGATATGGATTTGATAGATGGACTATTCAGTAGATAAGGAATTGGCTGGATGGATGCAACCAGAGGGTTGTGGCTCTGTGTCCAAGTGGAAGCTGGTGAAAAGTGATGTCCGTCCGGGCTCTCTGCTGAGACTGCTGCTCTTCAATATCCTCATCAATGTCACAGTGGGATTGAGTGCATCCCCAACAGCTTTGGAGATGACACAAAGCTGAGCAGTGCAGCTGATACAACAGAAGGATGAGATGCCATCCAAACAGATCCAGTCAAACCTGAGAACTGGGCTTATGAACTTCATGAAGTTCAACAAGTCCAAGTGCCAGGTGCTGCACCTGGGTCAGCAATCCCAGACATAAATACAGACTGGGAGATGAACTCGCCCACTGAGCACAGCCCTGTGGAGAAAACTTGGGGGTTCTAGGGCATGGGAAGCTGGGCACAAGGCACCAGTCTGTCCGCATAGCTCAAAAAGCCAACTGCGTTCTGGGACGCATCAAAAGTAGTGTGACCAGGTGGTCATAGGAGGTGGTTTCCCCATTCTACTTTGCCCTCATGAAGACCCACCTATAGTACTGTGTCCAAGTCTGAGTTCTTCAACACAAGACATGGACCTGTTGGAGTTGGTCCAGAGAAAGGTCACAAGATGATCAGAGGGATGGAGCACATCTTCTATGAAGACAGACAAGAAAGCTGAGGTTGTTCATCCTGGAGAAGAGGCTGAGGTCAAGGAGTCCTCATTACAGACTTTCAGTACCTTTAGGGGGCTTTTAAAAAAGTAGGGAGAAGGACATTTTATATGGGCAGATAAGGGGCAATTAAACTGAAAATTTTAAACTGACAGGACAGCTTTAGATTAGATGTTAGGAAGAAATCCTTTACTGTGAGGGTGATGCAGCACTGGCACAGGTTACCAGTGAGAAGATGTGGGGCATTCACATCTGGCCATGTTCCACTTCAGGTTGAATGGGGTCCTAAACAACCTGACTTAGTGAATGGTGTCCCTGCACACGGAAGGGGGTGGGAGCTAGAGGATCTTAAAGGTTCATTCCAAACTTAAACATTGTATGATTCTATGGATGGGAACCTCTCACAGAATATATTGCTGTACTGAGGATGCCAAAATCCTTGGAAGCACACCTTGCACTGTTGGCTTCACAACATGTGAGGTTGAACATAAAACCAGATCATTTTTCAAAAGCCTCAAGAATCCCATGTCAATTAAGCTCTTTTCCAAAAGCAATCCACTTTGCTGTGTACAGACCACATACATATAGGATTCATTATGCTCAGGCTTTAATTCCTGTCCCTTCTTTTTCCTATCAGAAATTCTCTTCCTAAAGTCTTCAATTCCAACCATGTGACTGTGATCCATGGTGACTATGAAACCCAAATGGCAAATTTGATTGGTCTGTGAGGCCTCAATGAAGCAGATGAATATATTCAATATCTTCAATATATTCAGCAGTACAAGGAATCTTGCTGTGGAACACACACTAATATAAAGGTGCTTCCAATCCACTTTTAATTGATTCCAGGCTAGGAAAAGACCAGGTTAAAAGGGTATAAGGCACTTTGATAGAAAGCCTGACTATGTCTTTGAATGCAGTCATAATATCAGCATAATTATGTAAATATATAATTGGTAATTATACTGGTTTATTTTCATATTCATCTAGCAATTTTTATTTGAGTCCACACTGCCTAGTACAAGAGTACTAGGACTATACAAAATAAAGCTGCCTAATAATAGGCTCTGAGTTACCCATTGTATAGTCCAGGCTACAATAACAAGAGATGCTAGCTAAGTGACTGTTCTCAAAAGCAGGTACTGTTGCTAGATATAGCAACTTCCTGCTGACCCAGGTACCACAAACATCACTAACAGCCACATAGGATGCCAAATTATTCCATAGGACCGCTCCATAATGGAGCATGCAGTCTCAGTGTCAGTAGCACCACAGACCATTCCTGGCAGTATATCTTTTCCACCTCCACCTAGCTCATTAAGGACTATCAAGCCAAGATTTTTCACAACTAGATTTGCTCTTATCCCTGTCAGGCTAACCAAGAAGAAAACATGTAGTGTGCTCCAAAATGGAAATACCACAAACAAACAATTTAAATCTCTCCACACAATGCTAGGTTTTGTAGAGACAGTCTCTCATGGAGGGCCTGTGTTTAAAGAAACTGGGGAAACAGACATCAGAAGGACCAAGATTCTTGTGATGCACTGGGACAATCTTCAGAAGAGGCACTGGAGCTTGCTAACCTATTCAGGCCAGAGGGAGTATTCAGGCTAGAGAAAGTCTGATTCATGCTAAAGCAAAAGTTGTAACAAAAACAGTGAAGAAACACTGACTTCAGCACACACTGGAACATACTGCATCTGTGAGCACTAATAAAACCACAGATTTCCTAATTACAGGAAGCCTAGTCCTTATGATGTCTTATCAGCTGAAAAGGATTCTGAGACAAAATAAAAGTGCTAACTTCTGACACAATTTTTGGGTTAGACTAAAGCTGCCAGTACTGAACTTTTCCTCCAATCCTTTGGAGACCTCAGTGCCTCCTGCCTTGGGAATTATTACCGCTTCACAGGTCCCCCTGACCACTAATTACTCATCAAAGGACAAGATAACCTTCAAACTAGCACATAATATAGAGAAAGAGTTTCTTTTAAGTAGTTTCTAGGTTACCACAGCATACATGCACTGTACTCTTCTGCCTTTTGCTTTTCAAAGAACATAGAACACCAGGTCGAAGGTAACCTCAAATTTGGTCCAAAACTGACAAAAGCACAGGCTAGACAAGATGGGCCAGCAGACTCCTTCAGATGACTCTTCCAAGTCACCAACACTGGAGTATCCATCACTGTCCTGGGGAAATTACCGCAATTACTAATTTTTCTCATTGTGAAAAATCTTCCTCCTCTGGCCAATTGGAATCTTGCCAGGAGTACCTTGTACCCTTCTTCATCTTCTCCATGTGATTCATTGTAGAAAGGGAGTCTTCATCTTCTCTGTAGTCACACTTTAAATACTAGAAAATGGTGTTAAAGTCTTCCCTAGACCTTCTTTCCTTAAGCATGAACAAACCCAGCCCTCTCAGCTGCTCCTCATATAACGGATTCCTCTGTCCTTTGTCTTTCTTATCCTTCTCTGGACCCTCTCCAGTTCATTCATAAATTTTTTCTTAGAATCATAGAATCATTTAGGTTGCAAAAGACCTTTAAAATCAGGAACTCCAACTACTACCTAATACTGTGAAGTCCAACTACCATCATGTCCCTAAATGCCACATCCACATGTCTTTTAAATACCTCCAGGAATGCTGACTTCACCATTTCACTGGTCTGATGCAATGCTTGAGAACCCTTCTGCTGGTAAAAGTTTTCCTTATAACCAAGCTAAACCTTCACAGGAACAACTTGAAGCCATTTCCTCTTGTCCTGTCCCATGTTACCTGGGAGAAGAGTCCAGCTATCACCAGGCTTAAAACTTCCTTTCAGACATTTGTAGAAAAATAAGGTCACCTCAGAGACTCCTTTACTCCAGGCTAAACAATCCCAGTTCCCTCAGCCACTCCTGATCAGACTTGTGCTCCAGACCCTTCACCAGCTCCATCACTTCATCGCTCTACTCTGGATGTGCTCCAGCCCCTCAATGTCCTTCCTGTAGTGAGGGGCCCAGAACTGGACACGGCACTCAAGGTGTGGCCTCACCAGTGCGAAGTATAGGAGGACAAACCCTGCCCTGGTCCTGTTGGCCACTCTATTGCTGATACAGGTAGGATACCATTGGTCTTCTTGGCCACCTGGGCATTTGATGGCTCGTGTTTAGCCAGCTGACAATCAGCATCCCCACATTCTTTTCAGCTGGGTCACTTTTCACCCTCCAGCCTGTGTCACTGCCTGGGGCTGCTGTGACCCAAGACCAGGATCTCTATACAAATGGCCTCAGCACTGCCCAGAACTCTCTGCAGAGTCTTCCTACTCCCAAGAAGATCAGCACTATTCTTACGTTCCATCATATTTGCTGCTGGCAAAACACACAAAACCTAAAACATCTTCTGGGCTTGACATACTGACTCTATTTGTCATTAGTGACACATCTCAAAATGTAGTTGTTCTTAACAAATTCAAGAAAAATCACAACCTTCTTTCTCACCCAAACTGTGAAATGAAGGGATTTTCCCTGATTTGCCCAAGTTGTGTTCTTTTTTTTTTAACTAATCATCAGCTCTAAAACATTACATTTAGCTGACAAGCTCTGTCAGGCTTTCTGCTGATCTCCTTGCAATGTCAGCTTCTTTTTTCCCTCAGTCATATTTCTTGTCTGTAATATAACACATGAACAAGGTCTGAGACTTGGCAAGAGCTTTATTTACAGTGTAGGTAATGTAAGATTTGTACACAGCCATCAGAGAAATCTACTCTGAATATTAATCTGATATTGCTAACAAACAATAAATTGGTACAGCAGCTTACATATTGAGCTCAAAAATCCATGCAATGAATTTATCAACATTTATCATTCTAAATTAACTGTTATAATAACTTTAAATACAACCCTCTTTCTGGGCTTCAGGCTTCATTCAAGGCATCAGCCAACAAACTGCAGTGGTCTGGTGCAGCCTGATCTACCACTAGCTGGGCTGTAGCTCACAATGTGTAAAGCACAGCGTTTTTGACAGAGCCCCTTGCTTCTATTTGAATGAGAATTGTGTACTTCTTCAGGTACCTTGAAAAATGTCTAGTCTGAGTCAAATGCCATGTAGGACTGCCATGTAGGATAAAGGACAAGCAAGGAAAGAAGGCTTCTTCTTACACATTTGCAAGGACCTTCCCATCTAACTGCTAGGCCAAAGCATAGACACCTGCTAATATTTACTGTCATATTGGTCAAGAACATATTTTTATTCTAATGTTGCACAGGGGTGAATAAGAAGATAAGAGAGGATGGGATACGCTTATCTGCTGTTCTATTCTGACCATGCTGGAAGTACAGTTTCATTTTAAATGATGTTTGTGTTTTCACAGCTTAAATTTGAATACAGAATACGGTTGTTTCCACCACAAAGCACCAGCAGGCCCTTGAATACAGTTCTATCCTTGGGAAGAATGCCTGTTTTAAGTTGTCATTATAGAGTACATAGTCAATCCTATCCCATCACTAGAAAGGGATCATTTTGCTGCTTCCCTCAAGTCTTCAAGGAGCCATTGGGAGCTAGAATCCATGTTCCCCTTCTTTCACAAGCAGGGCAATCAGTTCACTTCACCAACAGCAAGATGAACACATCAATATGGAACACAGAATCTAAACCTTCTGTTATAGACTTTGCTACGCACCTCTCCCAAATTATGTGTCTTTGCACCTGCAGCATCCTAGAAAAGCAGCAAAACCTTTCCTGGCCAATTCACTTGTTGAAAACAGTAGCTGAAAAGCAATTGGGCATCATACACCTGGAAAGAATATTTCAGATAATATGGGCAGTCTTGGCAAATTTGTGCACAAGCAGCCTTAATTCTTGTTGAAAAACATTAAGCCATTACTTAGTACCTGTCATCAGTGTGCCATCCAAATAATGCAGATTTTTTGTGGCACTTTGTGGGGTCATGAGACCAGCTGAACAAACAATAGCGTGGGTGATTTACATCTACTTTTGTCTATTCAGCATAGGCTCACCGGCCCTCTCCCTGCCAGTCACCTAACAGTACACAAACTCATGCCTTCTGTTTAAAAGGGCATTCTGAGACAGACCAAGGATTCCGCTTTAGTCTTTCAGAATATATACTAATGTATTCAATAATATTTTATATCCTTACATAATCAGTAATAGCATGCAGTGCTTACCTTCCTGTGTTCCAGAAGCTGAGGTAATTTGGTAGCAACAACACTGCAATTCTGTCTTGCATGTCATCCCATTTCCAAATGGATGTGGCTTAGTATGACATGATATGATTTTAAGAAATTGTATGTTGGCTGGCATTGATTTAATCACACACGTTGAAGTGGGCACTTACCTTCCTCAAGACATTTGCTTGATCTTTCCAACATACAGATGAAGTTGGGTCATCCTCTTTCCCTTTCGACATTTAACTGTGGAAGTAATAACCAGTTTTCTTCTGGACTTCCCACAGTATTCAAATAATGTACCATGAAAACACAATCTTACTTTTTCAGATTTCCATGGGCTGCAATTTTGAGATCTTGCAAACGTTCTCCTCATCTTAGGATGGAAATATTTCACCAGTCTTATGCATTGTGACTGTACCATTTGTTCTAGTGAAAGTACCTACTGAATGTATTCCTTCTTGTGCAGAACACTTCAAGCTCAGATGTCATTGAAGAAACAAGGTGTAACTATTTGCCCACTTGGTAATTCTTCATACCTCCCTTTGCATCTGAGTTGAGTTTTCTTTCCTATGCTAGCTTGCTCCATTTTGCTCATATATTCACATAATTCACTCTAATTCATTGCCAGAAAAATATTGCTGCATGGGAAGTTTTTGCTCAATACTTAAAGCACATCTTGCCTGATCATCATTCATCCTTATTTTTTAAAATGGTATACCATTTTAAAAAATACCATTTTAAAAAATAAGGATGAATGATGATCAGGCAAGAAATATGAATCTGACATTAAGATAAGGATTTTATCTTTTCCAAGATAAAATATTTCCTGAACTGCTTTGAATTATTTTTACAATTCTACCAGTATGTCAATAGTTGTTTGCCTAGGCATCACTCTAAAATGCACACATATTATCTCACTTTGCTAAGAAGAAATGCTTTTATTAAAAGAAAACAAAACACACACACACAAAAAAGCCCCAAAAAGTGGCAAAATCTATTACCATCATGTTTCAGC
>OU383776.1:42934364-43041885 GCA_910950805.1 Acrocephalus scirpaceus scirpaceus
GAAAAAACTATGCTGGAAAAGGTGGGCACTTGTTTTACACCATGCCATTTTTCTAAGACCTGCGGTTCAGATATTTCTAAGCATCTACCTTTAGATTTGTTAAACTACATTTGTTTCAAACAGGTAGCTTTCACAAAAACAGTGAAGAGAAAAGGTGCAACTACCCAGTTTCTGCTCCTCTATAAAGACTTTCCCACTTCAGCCTCAACTGTTTGATATACTAATCTGTTGTCAGCATTAGAGCATTTTTCTCAATTTTTTAAATTAGTTGTTTTTTTCAGATTAGCTTAAAAACTAAGTAAAGATAACAATAATAATAACAATAGCAATAATACCTTGAAATTACCAGGAGGGAGTTTTCATCTGAAAGCAAAAAAGATAGAGAAAGCTAATCTGTTTTCTTTGTTGTTTTTCTTTAAGAACCTTCTTTCTAATCAAATATGTGGGGCAGTGATCTGGGTTCCTTGTTCAAGCCACACTCATCAACTTGTATAAAATCAAGTTATCATACCCGAGTAAATTGAGGAAAGAACAAACAAATGAGCCATAATCTAATTATTCCAAATACATTGTTATTTTGCTGCCAATTTAGTGGTATCACTCTATCTTCTTTAATACCTTGGTTGCTGTTGTTCATTCTTCCCACTGCCAGCAGATCATAGGCAGATGATTGGCAAGAGATAGAGCTTTCAGAACTCATCCTGCTTCTTAGTTCTTATATCAGAAAAATAACTTCATTTCGGTGAGACAGTATTTTCCATGGCTTCTTAACTGACCTAGTGAATATTTAGAGACAGCTTTACAGAAATAGAAAGCTTTATGGCAAGTAGACAAATAAATTCCATTAATTTATGAAGGCTAAGCAAGTGTTGTATAGCAATAAAGCTGTACAGAGGCTGTGCTCTTGATTGATCAGATTCAATTACTGCTCAGGATCAGAGCTAGTGCTTTCAAGAGTCCCATTTCCTATAAGAGCTTTTCAAGAGTCTTTGTGAGTCTGCTTCAATGGCACAGTAGTGTACCCTACATCTTTCACAAGTCCTCTTAACAGTAGCAGAAGACAGTGTGGATTTTGCCACTATGCAACTATCTTCAATAACAACTTCTTGAACACTTGAAATGTGCCCTGGGAATCACGCATCTCAGAAGAATTCCTTTAGATGTGGGGTCGGATCTCACTGCATTTCCCCATTCCAATTTAAATTCCAGAAAATCAGCTGAAAGATCAAGTGAAGGGATGAGAAGTAAGCTACAAAGCCCTCAGGCAGTAATGGATCTTCAGGCAACATCCAGCAGACTGGTGGAACACCTGCATATAGTGCTGCAGACACTAGAAGGACAGGCTGGGCAACCTCACAGCAGATAATTCCACTAAGGATCATTAAATACAGAAAACCTACCAATATTCACTGGACTAAAAGTAGAGGATGAGAGGGATGGGAAAATATTACAGGAAGTTATTCTTTTACCTTGCACTTCTATTTTCATAAAAAGCATTCCTTTGGCTAGTACAGGAGGCAGGTGCTGAAATACAACAGACCATTGGTTTGACACAGTGTCAAACAGACCTGCCCTCCTACACACATTTCTGGAGTATTGCATCCCAGAACAGTAAAAAGGCCCTACAGTGAGCAGATGATGTGAGACTCAGGTGAAACAAACAGTGTGAGCTGCCCACACCACACATAGGATCATAAAGGTCTGTGTTTCTCCACTCAGCCTTTTCAGAACTTTAAAAAACCTACACGTTAACCCCAGTGCTACAGGACGTAGGCAGAAATCTGCCTACCTTTTTGCAGAAAAGGACAGCCAAAGCTAGAATCTAAATGACATTAGGCAACAGCTTTTTGGTAAGATTTTCTAAATACTATGTATCCTAATTACACAAATGGACAGCCAATGAGTTGCAAATTCCCCAGTAAAGCATGTCTAGCACAAGATCTTTTAATTCTACCTTTGAAATGAGTGATTTAAAGGAAATGAGCTAGAGATTTCAGTGCTGACTGCAATCAAGACCTTTATCTTTACAATGAGCACGATTTATAGCAATTTTATGCTAATAGCTCTCACCCATCATTATCACAAGTGAGAATATATGTCAAAATTCTTTATTCACCCTAAATCACATATCACCCAGGCTTCCCATTCAAAGTATCTGATTGGGCCCTACAGAAATGGAAGGCACAGTGTGCTGCACACAATGACTTTACAGCCTTTTAAGCTCTCCTCTTACTTTGGACAGCTTATGAAATAGCAGAAGATTGCTCTGAATGACAAATACAGTTCAATACAAATAGCAGATTTGGGGGTGGACATTCAGTTTCAGAAAACTGATGAATATCAAATTTTTGTCCTTCTTCAAATACTATATCTAATTTTTTTTTTTTTACATAAACACTCACTTGCACCCAAAACAGACTCCTTATGACTATCAGGTATGTACAGAAGTAGCATGCATGGATTTGAAAGCCACAGCTACTGGAGGCTGAGCAGTGTTCTGGGGTAGATCCCCACTACACTCACTCAGTTGCTGCCTTTCCAACACACCCACTGTTAGAAGCAACACTGGGCTAGACGGTCCTTACATTTGATCTGACAGAGTCCTGCCTTCTAATTCTGCTGCATACTGAGCAGCACTGAGTGCCACAAGGTGATATCTTCCTTGCTCAGCACTTTTTCACTTCCTATCAGGATCTCCTCTGTGTTCATCCAGGACCTATTTATAACAAATGCTTTCCTATAGGCCTGCTATGCCAAATATCAAAAATTGCTCCCACTCACTGCAAGGCAGAAATTCTATTCCTGTGTGATTTATTCTGTCTTGACAATTCTAACCTAGAGTACAGTCAGATTCAAACCATTTGCAACCTTTTATCATTTTCAGGTATGTGTATACTGAAGCAATCTCCTCCCACATAGATTAGTCAGCTCACATCACCAAAAAGTAAGGGGGACACAGAAGCTTCTGCTTTTGAGAGATATACATAAAGGCTGAGCTCTTGCATTTTGTGAACTAGTCTGCATCTCTGTGAAGTCATATCAATGGAGAATATGCCCCAGTGATTAGAGACCTGCAATCTGTTTTGGTAGATGTCAGGAGAAGTGCAGGACGGGTAACCTACATGCACAGTGAAAGTCAAAATTGTAGCTCATCCTCAGAAAAAAACCCTGTTTTCAGACATATGTCCTTGTTGCATAAAACTTTGGACTGGTTCAGTCTTTAATAATCAGTGTTTGATCAAGTATATATTCTTCCTGGGACAGCCTTCCTGATCATTTGTTATCAGTAAAAAAACTGTATCTTTTTTAATATCATCCACTTTATTATTTTTAATCCTTTCCAACTAGATTGTGGATGCTGTCTGCTGACATCTATATTTTCTTCTTCAGTACTCCAAATTTCCACGTGAGAGTTGGGCCTTTTCTCAAATTCATAGCTGTGTGCTACGTCTTATGCTCACCTGTGTCTACACTAAAACCATACCAAAATGAACGGCTGCCCAAGACAAGTTTCTCTGTGGGAGCTTCTCTATATGACATCTCACTCACTGAGGACACCTGGTTGACCCTAAACTCCATGATGTGGATCACCTGTGCAGAGACCCTTCTCCATGACTGCTTAGCTAGACTCCTGGGATCGGTTTGGTCAGTGTTGTACAGGTAAGACTTCTCACACAGTATATACATGAGTATAAAGGTAAAACTGATCATACACATATACTTCATTATGGTAGTCTTGTAATAACAACGGGTTGCAAGAGAAGTTGTGAGTGTTCCATCATTAGAAGTGTTCAAAGTCAGGCTTGAAGCAGAAGTAGTAGAAGGCAGAGTAGATCTAGTAGAAGGCAGAGACATTGAAAACAGATGATCATTGAAGTTACCTTCAAATCTAAAACATTCTATGATTCTAAGAACTTGATGAAGGATGCCCAATACTGATGATTCAAGGCCCCCTGCCCCAAATCAGATTGAAGCTATCTTCCTCAGGAAATCAAGGCACAGTGAAAGAGCAAGCATCACAAAATAAGGAAGGAAAATAGATACTAGAATGACTGTCCCCATGAGTTTCAATGATAATGAAAGGTTGTCTCAGGTACCCACCTACAAGGTACAACACCCACTGAGCACAATGTATGACTAAAGTTGCTCAAGCTCCATCTAAACATAAAGAAGTAGCATAAAAATAGTTAAAATAGAGAAATGTTGAGGAGAAAACTCCATCATAACTTCTGGGATCTTTCGACATGCTGGACTTGTCTTCTCTCCCTATAGGACCACCTATTGGGTAAGAAAAGCACACTGTGACTGCTGAATTATCTCTAGGGTGGATTAGAGCGTGTTAGTGTATTGCTTTGAATTGGTATATTCCCTTGAATATACTTTCACGGTCATATATCATCAGCAATTCTTGAACCTTAACCTGTCACAATTTTATTGATGAAGAGAGTTACTCTAGTCAGGATGGCAAATTCACCCAGTTCACATCCCAGTGGTTGGGCTTTACCTTTGAGCTTTAGTTCATTCTTCTATGAAAAACAGTAAATACCTTTCCATCCTTTGGAAAATATCTTACTTTAGAACTGTCTTGCAGTTCTAAAGAAGCAGGATCCATCATGAATACCAAAAAAGGTGTTCCAGTGCATGCAGGAGGGATTAGAAGGGTACCACCTATATGGCTGACAACAGTGCAAGAAATCTAACTGCTTTCTAAACAAATGGTTCATTTTGCTGCTGCTTATCAAATGAGCAGGAAAATAGTGGCTATTCAGCCCCAGGAGGACCAGACAGTCTTCAGACATTGTAATTAGAGGGTATCATAAGCTCCCTAAAACGCAAATGAAAATGTGTCTTTGTGAGCTAATGAGCCCTAAGCCTCAATTCCAGCTAGCAGCTGCTTATCACAATTTAAAATCTGCGATGCAAAAGAACCAAGAATCACAGCTGCATCTGAAGCAATACTGGAGACAGAGAACTGATGCAAAAGAAAGATGGGACATGACCTAGAAGCATAGCTGAAACAATGTGACTTCACACTCTTCAAATGGGCCAAACACCAAATGCTAAAAATGAGGGCTGAACAAAGTTTTCTGCTGCCAAGAATAAATGCCAGTGGCTGCATTAAACAAGGCCTACGGACTGTCTGATGAAGAGAGCTAGCAACTGATGACTCTAGCGTGGATCTCCTTACAATTCTCAACACGTCATGGCTCTCACTGATGTTCTGGCCAGCTGTCCTTCACTCTGCACACATTTTCAGTTTTCTGTCATGCAGATATCACAGTCAAAGCCAAGACAACAAAGAAGGCTCACAAGTTTTAGTTTCCTCACAATGTACAGACAACAACAGAGCCTCAACCTAGTAAAGAAGTGTTATAAATAAATATGTAGTTTAATTCGAAGGGTTTTTTTATTATTACTGTTATAATTATATGGTTTGATTTAAATAAAGTGTGCTAAAAGGTACCCCCTTGTACAGAAATCAACAAGGCGGGGTAGGTAACTGGCCTGCTCATAGAACAATAGAACTGTATTCTCCATATCAATGAGGGGTGGACCATACTAAAAGGGTGCCAGATGACAGATAACGATCACTAAGGCCCATCAGAACTGATTCAGCTCTCAGAAAATCTGAGCACTCCATCTTCTTGGAATTCTGACACTCACTGAGACCAAACCCAAAAACCAAGACATGTTCGTCTGGCAGGAGCTTCAAGAATAACTCATAGTGAAGACTTCAGGAATAATTTACAGACAGATCCAGAGATGTGACCAGATTTCCCAGAATTCTATTCTACTCTCACTCCATGTAATAAGTATAATAGATAAATTCGTGTGGATTTAAGCTACTAATAAAAAGCTACCCGAGAATGCCTCCAAGATTCCAAAGTTCCCAAACACATCTACAACTGTAACAACAAGGCAGAGCCAGAAGATGGCCCGGCCATTAAGGGTGGACCCTCACTTCACAGCTCTTCAACATCAGATACCGATCTTGGTGGAGATCCTGGACGATCAAGATCACCCCTCCCAAGATGAACTTCGGAAAAAACCATCAAGGAACCTCTTCATGCAGACAGGACTCTTTTGGAAACAAAGCATATTTGGACTTTCAACAAGCTTAGCCTTAGGGTAAAAAAACTGTATAAAACCCACGGGCTGAAACATAGCAGTGTGGCAGAATTCGGAGGGTACTTTTGTACCGCCTCTCTGTCCACCCAGCATTCGATCGATGTTGTTTCTTTTTATTGTGGCTTTATTTCAGTGTTGAAATTGTGTTAAATAAATTTTGTTATTTTATTTTGAATTGGCCTCTGACCATTTATAACACTCCAGGTGGATGGAAATCCTATCTGCATATTCAGACTGGACAGAAAACTAGCCTCAGGGCCTAAAAACCTTATAAAAACTAGCCTTCGAGAGATGGTTGGCGTGAACTGTGGGGAACCCAGTGTGATAGAGGCTGGGGTCTTAGTTCACCTGGCAGCTCAAAACCTGGGCTCAGAGCTACCGTTTGATTGTGGGAATTGTCTCTTTTCGATCTCATTTTGTCATTTTCCAATAAACCTCTAAAACAGAATATTGGAGAACTGTCGTTTATAACAGAGGCAACACATATGCTTAATTTTAGCTCATGCTTTTTACTTTACTGACCATTATTTATAGCTTTTCAAGATTAAAGCCACAAATCATTAGCTGGGATCAGAGCAATCCCATTAATCTACATCTTCTTATGTTAAACATCCACATTTTCCAACTGTAGACAAAGTCATGTTTTAACATTGGGTGAAACCTTATACTGTTAAGGCAAGAACCAATACAACTGTTAAAATTTGATATTTTTCACCCCTTTTAAGTCTGTGGCAAGGTGAACAGATAGTGACTGAAAGAGAGATTAGGGATGGGGAGAGATGGGGAATATGTTTTTAAGCACTTCTATGCACTTTTTTTAAAACACGGGTTTTGCTTAGATATGAAAACAAAGTTCTAGTTTCAAACATAATGAAAAAGAGAGAAAACAACTAATACAGAAACATTTGAATGCTCTTGAGGTAAAATCTTTTGTTGAGTGTCGTGCCTCAATTGCAAATGGGACAATCTGATTAATCCTTGAGTCACTTCCATTCTGTTTTCTTCTTTTCGCAAACATCCCCAAGGAATTTCGAGTTACAAAATTTTAAAGGAGCAGACCAGGTTATCTTGTTTTGTGAATTCAGTACACTGTTTTCCAGTGCAGAAAGAACTCTTCCCACCACCATGCAAGCAACCTACACACAAGGGGCCACTACACTGGCTACAATCACTAGGAAATCACACCTCCTCCTAATAACTGGCATGAAAAAATGATCAAATTTCAGTGCTGCTAGAAGAAATCTCAAACATGGTCCTAAATTAGTACACCTGAAGAACACAATGAGTTTAGATTTTTTTCCTTACAGAATGGAAGACAGTTAAGAAACACTGTCTGCCTCTTCACACTGGAAACTTGAAGTGTTTGACTCATAGGCATATTCAAAGTTCATGTGTCAATTGTAAGTTTATGCCAGTTACTCCTGTTCAAGAGAAGTGCAACTGCCATGGACAGTCAGGAAGAAGGACAGTAGATCTTATTCACAGCAGCTTCAGGCAATTACTCAAGGGATCTACTCCCAGCACATGCCACTGTACTCTTTTTTCAGCTCCTGTAAATCCTACTTCTTGTGAACGTGGAAATCTCAGCTATTTTCCCCCATATCCTCACCTCTCATCTTCACTATTTTGGCCCTGTTTTAAGACCACCTCTTGTTGATTCTGGCAAGGGAGCCACAGCACATAAAAATGGCTCATGCTACTTATGTCTTGCTTTCAATCAGAATACAAAGCAATGTCCCTGAAATACATACCACTGTGCAAACTGCTTCTTGCATACTGAATTAAGGCTCAGATGCTTCCTGCTCTGATATGAACAGAATACCACTTTGAGAGGACTCCCATACTCATAGAAGGTTTTAGTTTGTTCCAAAAAAGACCAATGTCCATCAAACCACAAAGCAAACTGACAAGCACATGGAGAGAGGTAATAGCACACTGCTAATAAGCAATAACCTTCTCCTTTCACTTATAAAGAATCCAATATTTTAGAAGACGTAACACCAATGACAACTTGGTTTATTGGTCAGAGTGTAACACCAACCACAAAACTCATAAATGCTTTGCCAGCTTTCCTATCTAAACTCTAGAAATTAGGGGCATGTCTCAGTTCAAAGATACCAACAGCTCTGAGGCAGATAACACAAGACCTGTCAGACACCATATTCTGTTGTCAGGATATGTCCTCACACCACTCAAAACCTTCCTTATTTCCACAGTACCTCTCCTAATTCCACTGTCATACCCAACTTTCACGGAGCAAGCAAAGGAATAAAAAGAGTAAACCATTTATCCTGGTTTAGGGCAAATTTGGGAGGAAACCTCTGAATGGGGTTCCTCTGGAAAGCAAACCCAAACAGCCCCTCCCCTACATCTGGTCCGGGAAAAAAGAACTTCCTCAGAGAAAAGTGTAAAAAAATATTTATTTAACAAACAAAGTGCCCACAAGCACAAAGAATGAATAATATGAAACAATAAAACCTTTTGTTGCTCTGAAGAGAGATGGTAAACTCAGAAAGTCTCTGCAATGGGCAGTTCAGCTCTCAGTCTCTTATCAGGGCTCCAGAGGGCCAGGCCCTGGTGGGCCACAGGTGCGAGAAACTTTGGTGCTCCTCTGGATTTTTCAGTCTGGAGCAGGTTTAAACAGTCCCAAGAGAAAGGGAAAAAAACAGTCTAGGGAACTTTTCTGCCCTAGCTAGCTAAAACTAAATAAAAGCACAGGAGATCTCTGTCTACAGTCTGTCCGAGACTCGGTCAAACACCCACAGTCCAGAGAAGAATGTGTACGAGTCAGGCAGTTTCTCAAAACAAACTGTGCACTTCTTCTTTCCCTGTTTTGCTCTGAGAATCAATCTTAAAGGTACAGAACACAATATACAGAACAGACAACTGGGGATACAAGCATCATACAGTCACCCTAGGACACCATTGCAATGAACCAATAAAGCTGACTACTGTTTAGCAGATTTGGAAGCAACTACAGACCTTCTTCTTCTTCCTCTTTTTTCAAATATTCCAGGCCAAGGTAATTTGGGTCTGTAGTTGTGACCTTCTGCCAGGAAGACAATCCTGATAGAAGCAGTCTCAGCTAACGTGGGCATCCAGCAAGTATGGTAAAGAAACATTGCTGATGTTCTCTCCTATCACCTTCAAGGAAGCCAGTGCCACTCACAGGTTCCTTAAAGATCAGTAAATATTGGTTCTTTGAGGGAACCTCAAAATTTCCCAGTTAACAGTATAGCTGTAGCCATCAATATGTTTGTAGAAGCTACCATAAATAGGCTTCTGGAAAACACTTGTATTGTTTTGTCCAGTATGGAAGCTGGTGCACAACTGATTTGCTGTCAGGTTGCAAGAATGTGCTGCTGGTAGAATATTCTGCAAGGCCTATCCTCCATTTTAATTAATGGTTTGAATGACAACATGGACACTTATCCCATTGTAAAGTGCAAACAAGGTGATGTAAGAAAGCAACAGATGCAAGGCTTGTTAAGGAGACAGAGTATTTTGCATTACCAGGGAAAAAAACAGAGAAGCTTTCAAGACAATGGCCTTTCCCCAGTTCTGTATCTGGATGAAGGCAAGCAAAAAAGGGCTGCCACACAGAGCAAAATTAGCATTATAAGTCTTCTCAAATAATGGAAGAAAACAGACAAAGTGCAAAACCAACAGCGCATACTAAAAGAGGAATATTCAAGTGCACAAGTACATGAACATTTCCGGCAAGGAACTCACTGGCAGTTTTGTTGAAAAGATGAGGATAGATATATAAATTACTGTCACAGCTAAGCCATGGAATACAAGAGATTACATTTTGCCCTGCCCCTAAAATTACTACAAGATCACGATGAGAGGAAAATCAATTCAGTGTGCCAGGAAATAGCTTATACTGGAGTTTAAAGAGAAGAGCTACTAAATACAGGTCTTCCTCATCCTGACATAGTGTGAGTGTATCAGGCAGAAAATCCTCCCATTCCTCTGAGCCATTGTGCTCTGCTGGAAATGTTTTAATGACCTTATAGTCTTTGCCCTGCTCTTTTTATTTGTGGCCAGAATATATGCCAATGCTGTATTTCATCCTTCTCTAGCAAAGAACTATCACGGTCCTTTTAATCACTTCATTATCACATTTTGGGCCAGAGAAGAATCACATGCTTACTTATAGGAAAAAGGTGTAAATATCCCCAAGAGATCTGCTTGGGAAAAACAGTTTTTTAGATGTTAAATAATGAAACACTAGTTTCTAGTTAAAATGACACGTTACTTTCCCATATTAAATTGGTCTATCCATTTGAGTTCTGTAATGAGCTTGGTCAAGATCTTCAGCTGGAATGTTACACAGACAAGTTAATCAAACTCAAGTCGAGATAACAAATAGCTTTTCATGACAAACCAAAATGAGTCCAAGTCTCAGATATTGATATTTTGATTTGATATTTTGTAGCTAACTGGTTTGTAGTACAGCCATGTATCTGTGCTTATGCTTACCTGCATAGATAACGTAGCAGTGGAACCACTTTTTCATGACAGCTGAAGTCCAGACTACTTGTGCCATGACACTGAACTGGAACACTAAAGGCCTTGCCCCAAAAAGCAGTGACAGCACCACTGCCAGTCCAGCTGGTTTCCTCTCACACATTTGTTGCTATGGGCACAATCTCAGAAGAAAGTAATGTTGGCTTCATGCACATATTTTGCCCTCTGGTATAAACCAGGTTGAGTTTCTCATAACCTAGAGGCCTGTTGACAAACACCCTGGCAGAGTTGAAAAAATGTCTAGCAATTGACTGCCATCCAAGACCAGAGGTCAACAACGTGTCATGAATGAGAGCTAAAGAAGTAGCTCTGCTTCTGATAGTGGGCTGAGGTGATGGTGGGCAGAGAGCAGAAAGCTCTTGACTCACACTTTCTGCTCCCCAGTATCTTTCAGAGGCCCAGAACACTCTGAAAAACAGACAGGATCCTTCCCATATCACCTGTGAAAAATTATCCTACAGGCCAGAAAATAAGAGAAAAATCTGTAAATAGACAATCTGTCTCATTTGCCATATTGGCATGTGCTCATGACCAGAGTCAGCTAAAGTCAGCCAGGTTTCTGAGTAGCCAATTGCATGCATTTTGCTCTCTATCCTTAAGCAACAAGGCAGCAAGGTCAGGCTAGCTTCTCCAAGGTGCAGACAAACTGTGACAGTACTCTTCTCTCCTCTCACTATCTCAGGTACACTGCTTGTTTTGGTTTTGAGGGCATGGAACCAGATTTAAATGAGAAGAAAAAAATCCTAACAAATCCTGTTCTGCCCAGCACAACTGATTTCTTACTTTTTAGAGGGAAATTACTGTCAGTTTTAATTCACGTCTCAATGAAGACTGATTAATGACAGCTGACTCCCTTATAGGGGCTTTGTAGTTAAAGAGACTAGGAATAGGAACCTTGTTAAAATAAAGCTCTACTGAGCATTTTGCATTTCAAGACAGCTACCTCTTATGACTTTCTCTATTTGGTTCTCTAATTAAAAGGTCAGCAAACGTGAACAGGGAGCATTTTACAGAACACAGGGAACCTTAAGTGTCTCCACTCCAGCCCTGAACTGAGTTTAACTACTCAGAGACTGTCAGTGATATATTCACGGTGCATTAACCCCTACACAGTTGCAACAGCTCTTTCAGCAGCACCATGTGGATATTAGCCCTGTAATCTAGACTCATGAGCTGTGCAAATTCATGGCTATCATTTCTCTGTCCCCACTGCTGGGCTCAGCAAACATCTGGCCCTAAATAGTGGCAAGCATCAGAATCTAGACACACGGCTCCAGGAAAAATGTTGCAGCTGTCCAAAAAAGCTGGTGGATAAGTGGAGAGCTGATTGGTTTATTGGTGGATAAGTGCAGAGCTGAGCCCTCAAACAAGAATTATTGTTTCACTTCCCTCCTTCCATCATTGTGATGGTCCTGATAGATCACTGGTAAGAATAATCTCCAGAATTTCTATGAAGCACAGACAGAAGCTCTAGCTTAACAAATAGCATTAGCAAAATGCCAGTAGATTCATGCTGTTACCACCCACTGGCTGCACCATTAAAGGGTGTGTGCTCCTAAGGAGTGCATGAGAAAGGGATGCCCAACAGTGTCATGGAGGTACACAAGGGTCTGTGCATGGGCATGAATCACCCGGTGCCTTCAGAGAGAAGCTAGATCGGAGTTCATCTGGTGAGGAAAACAGGAAAGAAAGCATTATGAGGTCTAAGGCCTGCCCATCTTTTTTATATGGAATATATAAAGCATTCTTGATCCTGGACATGATTAAACAAACAAATCCCCTCTGTGCCTTTTCAGGACACTGCAGCAGTACTGAAGTATCTGAGACAAGTGATGCCAATTAGATCCTCCCATTAGGCATCACATTTTAGATGAGGACGGTCTGATCCTGGTGGACACATCTCAAGAGACAATTCCTAAGCTCTCCCGTTAAGTGGTTGTAGTGCTATCTTAGCACAAAAGTAAATCAGAGAGATAACATTATGACATGAGGGTTCTTGGCATGAGGAAAAAAAGGAGATTGAAAGACAAGCCAAGGTCTATATCTGTGCCTGTCAGCTATTGAGAGGAAAGAATATTAACCATTAAAGTCACTATAAAAACACAAGTAAGAAGAGGCACAGAAAAAAATCTGAAATCATGTGTGTGTCTCGGATACTTTCAAATTTCAATTGAGACTCAGACCATTTGAAATTAAGTGCAGCTTTCCCCATGATGCCAGTCATCTTTAAGTCAAGACCTTCTAGAACCTTCAAGGTCTTCAAATTATGTGACTATTATATTCTGTGGTATCTCTGATTAATCCTTCTCAACAGACAAAAATTTCCCTATGAAGATGAATAGCACTTCATTCTTATAAAATATTTGAAGATGGAGCAGTGTGATCTTTCTCTTCTGCTCTAAGTGAGCTGTACTTGGAGGAGATCTGGCCCTTATCATAACCATTGAACTCGGCCATCTGCCTTGTACACTGTATCCCAGAATATCTGCATACTTCTTCCTTACCAGCCCATTCCTTCCTGACAGGGAAATTCAGCACAAATGCAAGGAGGATTTCCAAAGGCTCTTGTCCATCAGCTCTTCTCTGATCCCTCAGAAAATTCTTGTGGTCCAAGATATGAAAGGAAGATTTTGATGTAGACAGACACTTATTTCCTGTTTTGCTGAGGCTAAATGGTAATCCAGGCAGGTAAGGGGAGCAGCCATCTCACATTGCAGAGAACAGACTTTCCAGCTCTGAGGCAGCTTTCAAAAACTGAAGTGGTAAGTGGATTTTCAGAAGAGGAACAGGTTGGCTTCCCCTGACCTGCCATCAAGAAATGTATTTGCACAATCATCTTTTCCCGCTGTCAGAGACAGAAGTAAGAGCAGAATTCACATTGCTTTTTTTCACCTGGTTAAGTCATTGCGCTTGAATGTGCAGGTGGCAACAGTGATGCCATAACAGGCCATGCTCAACATCCAGCCCAAAGAGACAGAAGGTACTCCTTCTGGCACTTGGAGCTCCTGCATAAATCTGATGCAAGGTTCCAAACACAACTTCACCCCTGATGCAGATATCTCCCTAGAGATATCTGCCTAGAAATGTAATAGATTCTATGTGTCTTCAGGGCTTATGAGTCCTTATTGGATCCTTTTGCTCTTTAAACCTCTGGGAAGAGGAATTTTACTTTCCAGGCTGTCTTGAACTGAACAGATTTGCTTTCAGTTTTTTCTCTGGGCCTTAAGTGAGGGGAGAGAACAGATGAGGAAATTTATACAATGCTAAGCCAATGTCAGTTTTCATTAACAGTAGTATTTTTAGCATGGATCACACGCTACCTGGCTGTCATTAACGTAAGGGTAATTTTGTTACCAAAGATTGCGGGATGGGAATTTGGTCACCTCCTCCTACCTGGATGATTTATTTATCCTCCTAATGCCTCTAATGATTTATCAGAGAATTGGCACTGCATAAAGTTATAAATAATGCACAAGTGTCAGTGTGTTTTATGTATTCATTTCAAACAAAATATGAACTATGCTGCCCTTGTATTTGCTGACTTTGGGCTTCTTTTGGATTTAAAGCTTATTTCAAATCTTTCATAAACTAGACTATTACCTTTTTTTTTTCTTGCCATGAAATGCACATCTTTTAATTAAATCACTTTTGCATTCCATACTGCCAGGCAAATCTATTGTGAAATATCTGTCACCCAAAAGCTACTAAATCAAATGTTTGTCATTTAATCCTGATCATAATTTTCAGCTAACCAGTAAGGCAAAACATAAATTACCTTATCAGCTCCACTGTCTTTACATCTGCTTTATTCCCAACTGTAACATAAACAGTTATAACTGAGTTGCAGTTTAATCAACTAAGTGGGCCCTGTGAGGAAAAACAGAGGAGAAAAAAAAGAAAAAAGAAAAAAAAAAAAAAAAAAAAAAAGAAAAAAAAAAAAAAAAAAAAAAGAGAGAATCTAGGTCACTCTGTTCTGAAGACCGCAAAATAGATAATTGCTTTACTCCACAGCATCCATGCTACACTTGAGGTATGTTGGAGATCTTATGTAACTAATACCATCCCTATGTTAGCCAGACCATTCCTAATAATATGTCATAAATACCTCTTCCATGCACATGAAGGTAATAGATCTGACTTATCCTTTTCAGACTGTGTGAAAAAAAGGAATATTCCAAGCCATGAGATTTTGAGGGGATCTTTGTGAGTTTTTAAGAAGAGGAAGAAAACCTCTTTGATTGTTTTATTTGCAACTGCAAGAAATTTTTAAAAAATGCTGGTCTTCAGCTGCTGTAGATTGACAGATCTCTGTCAAGAAAGACAGGGAAAATTTCTAAATTACATTATGCTGTATCAAAGAAATGCCTGTGAGTGCCCAGGACCTTGTTGTGCACAACTGAGTGATGAGTTTCCCTGGTCACCCAGAGATCATCCCTGTTGGGCTAGATTAGTTCTACTGTCTTTTAGTTAAAACTAACTTTTTGAGCACATTAAAAGGACCTAGTATAGAAGCACCTTGTACAGCAAGTGTACAAGCAAAATGCACACTAAAGTGATCTGTAAATAAAAAATAGACAATAATTACATAAGAACCAACAATAAGGCAGGATACCTGTAACAGTGAGAAAAAATTAATGGGTGTTGTTAAATCAGGGCAGCCAGTTCACAATAGCCAACTGGAGTAAAAACAGCATTGATACTGACACACTCTACATTTAACCCACGGAGAGGATTCACTATTTGAAGCAAAGTCAAAACTTTGCACTTTGACTTCGCTTTTCTATTTGTGGGAGTAGTGAAGAGGATGCATCTTACCCATCTATTTTTAAACAACCGTTATTGCATCTGCCAGCATAGCAGGAGCACATGCAACTGTTTCGGAGGAGAGGTGCTGAGTACCTCTCAGGCAGAAGGAGTACCACCTGAAAAGTTCTAGCAGATGACATTCAAAACACAAAACCAGAAGTCTCAATCAAGCACCTCAGCCATGAGGCAAGGCATTGTGTCCTCAGTAGGGGATCTCAGGCCACATGACCAAAAAAAGGTGTTAAAACACCTCAACATGGTCTTCAGAGAGATGTGAATTGCAGTGGGATCTCTGCTTGGCACAGCGTTCATTGGCAATATAGTAAGATACACAATCAGAAGAAAGGGATGGCACATTTATCCTCTTCCAGAAGCCAACATCTTTCAATGGCAGTGATCTGGTGTTCTACCACACACCTGTGTACCGTTGCTGTACGTACTGTTTGGATAGGCACTCCTAAATTAGCCAGGCAGTTTTAAGGAGACTTGGCTTAAAAGTTATCAGCCATGGGGAAGGAGCCTTGCAAGGCTACAAGAGACTTTTCAGCCCAAGAGATCCAGTCCTGTATATAAAACATTAGTCTTTTTCCAAGTGCTGGGCCAGCACGAGGCACCCTTTGAAATCACTGCCTAGATAAGAGATCTAAGTCATACTGTAATGTGAGCCTGAATCCAGAATATGGAGATGACAGGCAGCAGGCGCATAAACTGCGGAGCATATCTGAGTCTAACAACCAGGAGAACAGTAAATATTGGGTACTGAAGAAGATGGAACACCTTATTTTGAGACAACTGTTCAAAACCCAGAAGAGGTCCCAGAGAAACACCTAGTTCTTAAATTACTTTCATCTCAGCTGAAGCATAAAACCAAAAAAATTACCAAATGCATTGAAAACAGCTGTTTCCACGTAAATTGCAGGTAGAAGTCACCATGGAGAGAATTTCAAGTTATGCTTCTCAAATAAAACTCAAATACCTCTACCTGGGCTGAAACACCACTGCTGGAAAGCTATCCAGCATAGATAGCTATTCTAGAAATTACTTTGCAAATCCACCAAGTGCTTTGAAATAAAATCTTTCAATCTGAATCCAAAAGCTGATTTCAAATTATCCATGAGCATGGACATAATATAGCTGGCAAACCTCTTCTGTCATACAAATACAAAGAGGCTAAAATGTTTTCTGAAAGGGAAAAGCTCTGTAACTGACTCACCCAGAGGAACACAATGCTGCTTCCCACTAAGCTAGGTTTGCATTCTGGACACCATCAGATATTAACACATACTGGAAAAAAATCAAAATTTAGTGTAAAAACTAAACCACTTTTTAGGGAAATTCTATTATTATGGACAATCTTACAAGTGAAGATTCAAAACCATGAACTCTATTGAGGTACTCAGGACCAATAATTATTTTGTGCCTCACCGGCCCTACCTCTCAAAGCCTGTACAGTTACTTCAAATGCACCCAAGACTCAGTTTTCATTTCTTCCTGCTTCCTGCAGCAGCAGGATTCCCCAGGGAGAGCACCTCTCCTCTCCCTCAAGTCAAGTAACAATAATTACTGACTCAAGGATGCTCATGGCCAATTTATTCACATTATTCTTTTACCAATATTGTCTGTCACTTTAAGTAGTTCTTCCTTCACTGCAGTGTTCACCTCTCCCATGTATTTAGAGAGAGTAGTGGTGTCCCTACTTAACCTTTTTCGTCAGCATTTTAATACATCTCCATGTAATTTTAAATTTCCTTTCATGCACCTTTTAATCTTGTTATTTTGCAGCCTAGATGCCATGGAACAGAAACTTCTGCTATTTAAAGGAAAATACAGAAGAGAAAGTTCTAATAGTTAAGAAATTTATTTAAAGTATACAGAATTAAAATAAGCCAACAAACAAACCACAAATCAAAATTTAAAAATACTCATCTGTTTCTCATTAAGTCGAGATTTTTTCTAAATATTCTTCCAAGCACTTTTATTCCCAACTAGAACTGTGTAGAGGAGGAACTATATACATATATTGGCAAAATCTCTGAGCACTTTCTCCTTCTCCTCAATTTTTTTACTTACTTGTATTCTGTTTGGGATTTTTTTTTTAATTTAGAGAAAAATAAATCTGAAGGAAACTGTAAAGAGAAATCTAATTCACAAACAAAACATATCACTCAGACTCAAGGAAGAGTAGCATGCATTAACTTAGCTTCAGCATGAAGTAAATAACTGCCAGAGATTAAAAATATATTGGTTTGGACATGATGTCTTAGTCTCATGCAGTCTTTCATGCTTGCAATATGTCTTCTTTTCTTGATTGCTGAGAAAAAAAACCCTAGGTGTTTAAAATATTTTCATTAAAAACAAAAAGCAACACAGCCTTAGTAGAACCTTTCCAAAGTCCTCTTGCAAATTAAGGTTTTGATTAATATATGCATTTTCAAAGAATTCAATAGACAGACACGCTTAGGACAGGCACTGGAACAGAGGCCAGGAACACAGTTCCTGCGCCTTCAGGGGATGTGCAGAAGGTTTCACACTACAGGCAGTAACACCATGGCAGTGAAGTAGAAAGAGCAAGAAAGTTTTACTGCCAATATCAAGTCAAGGACAAATTTTCAAGTCTATTAAGTCCAGAAGTTCAGCCCTGTCTGGCACTGAGAAGTAGAAGGAGGGATAGAAGGACAGAAGGATGGTATTTGCTTCCCATGAAGGCAAGGACAGTGCTCAGAGGCCCATGTGTCTAGTTGAGTCTGTCATTTTCTTGGGATAATGGTGTCCTGTAATGCTTTCTATGCAAGGAGACTGGGAAAGGCACAAGATCTTCCCAAGCATACCCAGGGTTCTCCCACAGACAAGGCCAGATTTTGATGGTTGAAGACAACCATCTTACACTGAGCAACCTTCAACAGAAGGTTCAAACTTCTTTACTGCTGGTCAAATTTGCCTGAGCTAGCCAGCAAAACCAAAAAAAAATAGATAGATCCAGGGACACAGAGACATGGCAGCTCAACTATTTGTCAGTGTAGGCATTGACAGACATTTCTTTCCCATCTATTTTCCTTTAATTGTTTTCTGCCTTCCCCTTCATTGCTCCAATTCTCTCAGGAGACTGAGTTATCAAAACAGCTCTACCATTCCCCACTGGATTTTTTTTTTTTGTTTCTTCCCTTGTTTTCCACAGAAGGTAATTCACAGCCATTTGAATCCCAAATTTACATTGATGTTGTTGTATATTTGACATTCCTTCAAGGTCAGTATCACTGCAAATAAGCCACGAGGCTCAAATCATGATGCAAAAATGTAAGTAGCTACTAAGCAGATTCATTCTTGTAGGTAATGACAAATTGAAATTGCCAAAAGATGAACTGTCAGCAGATTAAATTTGTTGCTTGTATTAATGCACTTCTGCAGTGGCAGCATCCACCCAGCTCAAAAGCAGCTCATTTAAAAATACAGGAGAGAGAGAAAAAAAAATCCTCAAATTGCACAGAGTGGTCGTCTACTTGTCTGTAGCAGAGAGACACAATTTGTTTGAAGTATTTTATTTCTAATATGCACTGTGATTTGTACCAGTGATAGATCACTAGTAGCCTTTGCCACGTCTGTAATTGCAGATGTTACCCTTTAGCAAACCACATGCACATCTGCTCAGCAATGGTTGAAACTTTCAGCCTTCTCAGCCATGTTTTACATCCTGAGACATGTACTCCAGACCCAAAAACTAACCCGAGCGAAACATAACTGACTACATCCAAGCTCTCACAATCAGACTGTACATGAGAAAATATGATGGCAACCAGCAAAGTGCTCAAAGCAGTAAGTTAGCAAATGTTTAAGGTTCTGTGTTGCCTTGATCAAGCACTTGATTTCAGCACACGGAATGAATATACAAAGGCAGTGCAGAGGTGCAGCCTCACCTCAAAGAAGAGCATCCAAGGCTAAGGCTGAGTACTTTCTGCCCCAACACTGAAAGAGGAGAGACAGAGAATTTGGAACAGCCCTCAGCATGCTGCTGAGGGTCTTTACAGTTGTTGAAAGTGGGCATAGAAATGCTGCAGTTTTGAGGGACTAACCCAGTTACCACTTCATGAACAATATGCTTTCTCCAATGGCCTGAAAAACTATGAATTCTCACCCTAGGTAACACTAGAATCTCTATTTGTCTCAGTCTCAGCATAAGTGTCTCATCCCTCTCTTATGTGAACACTATCACATAAAGTTCAGAGAAGGGACCTAGGCCTTCAAACAGAAGAACATGCCTTTTGCATGTAGCCCTCTGACATGAAACAAGCCAGTGGCAACACACTAGAGATCTGTCCCTTTCTTTCTGCCAGCCTTCCCTGCTTATTTCTATTCCTCTTCCAGGCCTCCTCAACAGTTTGGCAGATTCCAAACTCTGCTGGAAGACCTCTCATCTCCATGCAATTGTCACGTGAAATTTCCCGTGATGTTTTCTTGTTGCAAGGGCAGATTTTTGTGCTGTTGCCTTTGGAGGGGGGCCCCAGGATGAAAGAGACATTCCCATTTCTGTAAGGGCAGGATGCCTGGCTTCCCTTATTGGAGGATGTTTGCAGAGGTTACTGAGAGCTTTTGGAGCCCCATACTTACTGCAGTGCTGACAAATACAAACCATACAATCTCAACTTAATTCAGCAAGACTTCTAAACCCAGGTAACCTTTGATTTCATAGCTTTATGAATTCAAACTCTACCTTTCTAGTCAGAGAAGAAAGCCCTCCCATGGACACCAGCCTTCATATACATCAGTCTTCTCTAATGTCTGTGCTTTTGCCAGCACATGAACAAGTGAGAAGGCCTGCACAGCTAACAGATGAACTGCATCCTGAACTTCCCTCTCCTTAAGAACCAACAAAAAGGCAAGCCAGTAGCTTATATTTAGAGCATCCCATTTCACCAGGAAGATCTCAACAACTGTAATACATCATCCATTAGGTTCCTGCCCAGCTCCAAATCTGCTGCTGTAGATAGCATTTCCTATACAACGCAGGCTAAAATTTCAGCACTGACAAATCCTGCTTGTGCCTAAACTATGCAGCTGGCAAGAACCCACCACTTTGCTTCAATTATGAAAGGTTAAAAAAAAAAAAAAGTCAGAAAGATTCAGGTATATAGCAACAGATATTAAAATCAAAAGCATGCAGAATTTCCTTCAAAGTGGACAAAAAACCCAAGGAGAAGAATCTTTTTTCGGCCATGAATCAATCCTAGACAGACTACTTAATATATGTGAAATTTTGTTATCTCTCCCTCTTTAGGAGGGAAAATTTCCTGTTTATCCATGTCACTCCACTCCAAGCAGGCTTTTGGCAAGCAGATGTCCTGCAGCAAAAACCTTATTTTTGGCCTACCTCTACAATCACCTGAAGGTTGCACATTTCCTCCAAGGATACTTCAATAAGCATGCTGCTCACAGTGTCTGCTTGCAAGTGAGGCAAACATAACTAAAATCCCAGCAGACGCAAGAGAGAGTTTTGTGTGATTCTAACAGCAACAGGTCAAACAGAGGCAAGCAAATATAAATGGACATTTTCTCAAGAAAGGCACAGGAAAAAAGGACCTGGTCAATTTTTTATCTCCTGGTTTGGATCATGGATGGAATAAATCAGCTGATTATCACTGTAGTTGTTTCACTGGTATCATCTCAACAGCAACCATTAGCTTCCTTGGAAGACATCTTGCAACTTAATTGAATTTCTTGAAGAAAATCTCTTTGCCACCAATACACATTCGAGAAAAACAATGCTTTTAATACCATTCCTTGTGAAAAATGTGTCCAACAGATATGCCACCTACCCCAGGTTCCTACCTTCTGTCACTGGATCCCAGGAAGAAGGGATCAGCACCTCCTTCTCCACTTCATCTCTTGAAAAAGCTGTAGAGAGCAATGAGGTCACCCCTGTGCCTTCCTTCTCTTCAAAACAGAAAAAATAGGTCCTTAACCACTCCTCAGAAGACATTCCTTCCAGCGTTTTCCCCAGCTTTGTTGCCCTCCTCTGGATGCATTCAATGCCCTTAAAAACATGTTTAATTTTTGGGGCCCAGAATTACACACAACATAGGTCGAAATCATCTGAGATTAAAAGTAAGTGGCCCCCATCCAACACCTATCGCATGCTACATCACATCTCATGTCTCTTGACAGATTCTCTAGTCTTTGCAATTTGGATGCAGCTGACTGCAAAATGAAAGACCTCATGTGTGAAAGGGTTCAAGGATCACAGATAAAAGAGATTCCAGAAGTCAATACCAGCAGTATTTGTTGGCATTATGACTTGCAGTTTTGCATTTCAGTTTGTGTCCTGCTCCAGAACTTCATACATCAACATAAGCAGTGGAGCACAGCACATTTGATGCATGAGGCCCCAGTGCAGCACAGAGGCTCAGCAGAGAACTGAGAAATGTGAGAAACAAGAAAGTGAGTTGGAGAAGGAGAAAACAGAAACCTCTGTGTTTGTTTCACAGTGTGTTCCACCCTGAACAGGTCTGTATTGCCTTTGACTGTACTCAATCTTGCTAACTTCTGCAGGAAAAATTAAGGACTTAATCCTCCCTTCAGAAGCTACTAAAGTGAGACATATGCAGCAGTAGAATATACAGAAGGTCACTGCTAAGATGTTAAACACTAGTGTGGTTTTCGTTCAGGCTTATCTGGCATTCACACACCCTCACATCTTCACTAATGTAAGCTTAGCACAGGAGCTGCTCTTTCAGAGCTTAAGTCACACAGTGACTTAAATCCCATTATCTTCATGAGGCTTTGAATATCTGTCGGCCTTCAAGAACAAGGGGACTCCCCCTGGACTGTGTTTTGTGATATACCCAGCTGAATCAAAGTTGCTGGTAAGGGACATGAAGTAGGTAGTGCCCACCTGCTGGCATGTTCCAGATGGCAATCTGGATTGCATTTGTCTTGTGCCTATAGTATTTTAAGGATCCTTCTGAAACAAAACAAATGGCAACTGCTTCTTGACAGAAGAAGCAGATATGAAGCAGCAGTCCCAACTCTAAACTGCTGCCAATAAATCAGCAAATCATGCCTGTATTATCATAGTGAATATCTATCCAGAAACTCAGATGTACCCTTCCTCCTAGTGGGGTTGCACTGCACTCTGAATTCAAGGGGTACTGGAAGCATGAAAAAGAAATTTAGACAATACCATTCATATGCACTGTTACATGTGAAAGGATTTGCATAATTTATCCACAGGCTAACATTAAAAAAGGTGAATATTTAAGGCAGATGTCCCAACCTTTTACCATCCAGTTCTTGCCATTTCTCCCATTCGTGGCAATAAAAGCAGCACATTAAAAGGGTTCTTTGCAGCTCATATTTAGAGCTACTGTGTGTTCTGTATACCACAATTTCACCATATTCTGGTCTGCATAATGTTGCTTTCTGCAATAAGAAATCTCTCTTTCTTCAAAAATGTCACCATCCCACATTCCAGTAAATTCTCCTCACTTTCCATGGGTTTCCTCTTTTCTTTTTCATAAGAAAATGTCTCAGACCTTGGATCTCAAGTCACCCAGGAACAGAATGACATGCAGAAGAGCTTTGCGAAGTTCATTGTCTTCTATTTCACACCAGTTTGCCTATTTGTCCAAGCCAGTAGTGACAGAGGAAGTAATACAGCATAGTGCAATGTGAGAGTCAGGTGTTCATGCACAATTTGCTTTCACACAAACTTAGGAAGAAATAAGCAATGCACAGTGAAAAGCATTACAGCTGAACTCCTTGAAGACTCATTCCAGATCCTCCAGTTTCTGCTCTCTCCTGGGAAATCATACACATTGGTCATGATAACAGTAGCCCAGCTCTGACTTGGCCTGGCAAAGAGCACTCCTAATGTAAAATATAGTCATGAAATTACTCTGACTGTCTTTATTTAAAGAACTGTCGCAGGAACAGCAAAGTGACCAATCACCCTGGCTACACACCTCTGTCAACATCTGTGATGTTGCAGAGTCAGAGGTACAAAATATTCCCTTGCTGTTACTCCTGTCAGAGAAGAAGCAGCAATTTTAAGCATTTAGGTGTCCTCTTGCTGCTTTCTTCCTGTTTTACACAGCTAATAAGCCTCATGACTTCTCCATGGCTTCTGTCATTATCAGACAATAAATAGTCTGCCTTCCATACAGGGTGTTGAAAACTCTGAGACATGCAAAAAAAAAAAAAAAAAACAAAAAAAAAAAAAAAACCACCACCCTACAGAAGGAAATTAACCAAATAACCTACTATCTTGTACTGGCTTTCCTGGACCACAGTCCCCACTGCTAATGAAAGGGTCAAGGATTTTGCCATGAAGAGGCCAGGAATTTTAAAAGATATATTTCAAGCTGGTCAACCTCCAGGCAGAAACTCTGCTGCCAACACAGCAGCAAAATCCCAGTGCTGGCAGGACAACAGAGAATGACCTTCCACTGCACAGAAGCAGCAGACTTCTGTGCACCATCTTGAACAACAAGCCAGGGACAGGATATGTTCTACTTCAGCAATACAATAACCTGTTAAACTGACTTCACAAAGCCTAAATACTCTCATGACACAGACTTCCAAACAAAGCAACTGGACACCACATAACTGCCTTTTGTTGGTTGTTAACTTGCTAACTTAGCTCACCTGCCTTTCAAAACACCTCGTTACCTTCTTCCCCTATGGGCAAAACTCCAAGGAAAAGCAAATCTGATCACTCTGTGCCATTAGAGACAAGGCTAGTATCTTTAAAGTTTGCTTCAAAGGCAAAACTCCGACAGAAGCATTCTACTAAGGTTAGTGTTACTGCTAATTAGCAGAGAGTGAGATCTCGTCTTCTTCAATAAGCTGGGTGAGGAGGTAGGAGAATGAAATTTTCTATCAGTACTTTATTTGACCATTCCCTATGACAAAACCTGGTTCCAAGCTCCTCACATGCTTCAAAGACCTGTCCAGTAGAGAAAGGTCAAAAGAAACCACCTGCAAACAGTTTTCAAATCCAGGCTCTTAGCTATCATAAGCTCCAGCCTAAGCTTCATTTCGGGGCTGTACACTGGGGAGAGAAAATGGCATGCCCATTATGAAAATTACATACCCATTATGCCCTGTCAAGGACATCCAGCTGGCCCTCAGCCTTTGTGAATTTTCACCATCTGAGATAGTTAAAGGGTTAAGCTACCTTAGCTGTAGGTGCTCTGCAAGCAGAATCTATAGCAAGTCTGATTCTGTGTAAATTTGACGGGACCATAATGACAAAATTGCAGTATTTTTTTTTTTTTCTTTCTTACAGGAATGCCATAAGAGATTATGAGAATGGGATAAGAACTTTTGCACCATTCAAAAAATCTTATCAAACAGAAAAATGAATTCAGAGGTGTTCTGGGATTAAACTAAAATCAAAGAGCCATGAAATTCAGCCAAAGACCTCCCAGAAAGTGAGGATAATAAAAATGGTCACTAGCAGGTCAGATCATGTACCCTACCCAAAGTAAGTCCATCAGTCAGACCTAGAGGTTTGGTGCTTTGCTCAGTTTGACCATCCTTGTGGACACAATTCACAGATTATTCTGAGTTGAAAGGGACTCAGAAGGATCATTGAGTCCAGCCCTTAATAAAATATCCCTTTGGATATCAGAACTGGCACACAAAAAGGGTTCTGGCCCCAAAACTAAGGAAGCAAACTATAACTTTAGTCCTTGGTCTGCTGTGCCAGTCTGGCCAGTTTGGATGATTTGCAACAGCTTGGGCTTTAACTCCAGGGAGAAACCAGTATCCAAAACCACCTTTATCTCTTCCATATTATATTTGCACTGGGAGATCTTGTTTTATTTTGTTGAAACTATTTGTAATTTTAAAATGTAAAAATTTGTACTGTTTGTAATTTTTTTGTAATTTGTACTGTTTTACTATTTGTAACTTAAAAATTCTGCTTAATGAATTAGCATTTCCTGGATTTTACCACTCTGCAGAGCCTTCTCCTTTATTAAGTGGGTAAATTCCAGACACATCTGGAACATCCAGGCATCAGCTCATCTGACAGAAGAGCTGGTGCCCCTGGGCAGCATCTTGACAGACATCAGGAGCTCAGAGTTCACAAAAAGATGCTTTTTGAATTTACCTTCACAGAAAGTCCTATTATCATACAAATCCTGACCTTGGCACGCAACATCATGTTAGAATGAAGGCCTGCCCAGGGTGAATATAGTTAGGCACAGGCAGACACTGCTTCCAACTTAAGTCACCAAGCTGCAGAAAAAAGCAGGCATCATAGATGTTATTCCTTTTCTGCAGCCTTATTCCACCCACCTTTACCTGCAATCTCTAAGCAGTTATTTCCCTTTACATGGATCTCCAGCTGTAGTGGCTGTATCTCCAATTTGCAGGTACATTAGTTCATTTCTCTGCAAGCAACTTTGCACTACAGCAAACAGTGCAAAGCCTGCACATCTTAACACTTATTCTCCTTCAAGAAGGCACAGAACAGTGAAATGAAACATAGCACTGCTACCACACAAACCCTTACCTTCTCACGTAGATGTCTTCATACCTCACTATTTCATGCAACTAAATTAGTCCCTGTCTTCTCCTGTTTGACCTCCTTATTCAAAATACTCCAACTAAAACTTGGGTTGATTGCTCTGTTCCTAACCCTGACAATTTTGCTCCAGTGGTGAAAAACACCCACCACTTTCAGAGATGAAAGCATTGTTTCCATGCCATGGGATAGAGTCCTGTAGTGAATGTTGAAGTAGAATACAGTATCAATATCACCATACATTAAACATTTACGCAGCCCCACAATTCTACAGTTTCTTAAAAGAAAAGAGAATGAAAAGTGCACACATGAGAGAGTACAAGAGAGAATGATCAACTTCCTCTGACGCAAATATTTCAATTCCCAACAGCATCCAGCGTCATCTTAGTGATGTTTAGACCGTTGCTTAGACCGAAGGTCAAGCAGGCTAATAAGTAACTGTGGAAGAAAAAAGGAACCTCATTCCCAAATATTTGTTCAGTGTTTTCAATTTCCCCTACACACATCCCTACTTTTTCTACTTCACACCATTAGGTTAAAACAATTCCTCACATACATAAGTTAATAAATAGAAACACTTACAAGATCGGCCTCAAATCCAGGTAAAGTGTGTAGGAATACTTTATTACAATTTCTATCCTTATTGTGGCAGTGTTCTTACTAAAAATAACTCAAAATACCAGGGACAAAAATTTCTGCACTTGCCATTTTTTGTTCAGGATTTGGCCAATCTTTGGGGCAAAGATGAAAGAAGGCTTACACGCACAGACAAAACGTCACTCTTTCTTTGGGCTTACACTGCCTAAACTAGACTTTGTCCTTTATAACACCTGCCTCAGTGGCATGGCATGAAGCAAATCAAGACTTGCACACTGCACAGCAGGATACGCATCCAGTTGGTAGGGTGCCAATTAAGCATGACCCAGGGCCAGCACGCCTTGTAGGGGAAGTCTCTGACATGGGCCTTTGCTGTCTGCTTGGTGCTGCCCTCTCCTGCTCAGACTCTTCAAACATTCCACTCTGGGATCATCAATCAGTGACACCCAAGCTCTTCCTCAATAAGCTCTTCCAGGTGCAGAGCCTACCATAGCAGACCATCTCCTCTCTTTCTGGGTGCAAATGGTAGGGGTAGGAGGAATCCAAGGCCCCTTGTGTGCCAATCACACTTACCTCCTAGAGCTTGTTTCATAACAAAATCCATGATTTGTTGTTTGGGGTCCTGCCCACCTTCACACCTCACATGCACAGAGACCGGGAATCCTTGGAAGGCAGCCTGCAAGGAGGCACAATCAAAAGAAGAACAGTGTCTCTAGGAGAAGAAAAGGCTAATGCCTGATCTTCCTCAGCTCTCTCCCCACAGCCTTTACTCTCTTTGTCCGAGTGCAGACAAGTTTCCAGCCCTCCATCCCTTTAGACCCTGCTTTACACGACACGGCACCCGAGGAGCAGAGCTGCATGCTGGCGAGCGGTCAGCGAGTGGGAGGAGTCAGGGGTACACGGCGGCTCCCCCAGACTGGGCAGGTGCCCAGGAGCAAGTGCGGAGGAGCAATGCGGTGCCCTTTCATGGCTTGTCTCCTGCAGACAGGCAGGAGGGTGTTAAACCTTTGAACTTTCTCGTTTCCCCGCCTGCTTCTCGCCCTCTCGGTTTTCAGAGGGTTTGCTCTGAGGTGGCAGCTCCGCCCGGGACCGCCGAGGGGGCATTTGAAGGTGACGCGCCCTGCAAGTGCCCAGGAGAACAAGCGGGGGATGCTGGGCGGTCAGGATGCGGATGCAGTCCGGGTGGCAGGATGGAGAGTCCTCCACCAGAATCCCTCGGAAAGCCCCCAGCGCAATGCCAGCGAGGACTGCACGTCCTCTGGGTGAGCCGGGACGGCTCAAGGTTGAGACTGGCCAGCCCCAAGTGCAGCACAGCAGCCCCGCCGCTACGGCTGCTGCATCCCAATCGCCGCCCGGCTTCGGCACCGGGTCACAGCCGTGCCAGCACCTGGAGGGACGAGAGCTGTCCCCGTCTCTGTGTGCCCGCACCCCGCCTCTCCTCTCTGCCCCTCCCGGCTCGGCACGGCACGGCCCGCCCGCCCCGGTGCCGATACCTCGCTCGGCGACAGGCGCTGTGCTGAGACCGGGCCGGGGCAGGTGGCTGCGGCGGGTGCCGGCGGCTGCGGGTCCTCTCCCCCACCACGGGGTCCGGCCGGCGCCCGTGTGCCCGAGGGTTGCCGGGGAAGTTGCGGGTGCGGAGTGGGGGAGCAGGAATGAGTCCAGAGCTTCTCCTTACTTTTCCCCCGCGCCCCTCTTTTTATCACAGCATTTCCGGACCATCCCACCGACACAGTCCCTCCTTCCTCCTCCCCTCGTTGCGGGAGCTGGACTCTCTCCCTCCCCCTGCCTCCGGCTCCCCCGCCTCTTCCCTGCTCCGCCCTCGCCCCTCGGTCTCGGTGCTCGCTGCCGAGCACGGCGCCAGCGCTCCTCAGACCCTGCGGAGGAGTGCGTGTATCTGCATGCGTGTCCCCTACCCCATCCCCGGCTGTCTCCAGCAACCAGGTGTCCTTGTGCTTTGCCGTGGGGGGAAGGAAGGGTGGCGGTCAGCCTGCTTGTTGCATTTTGCAATTGCTTCCCTGCCTCTCCTCGGGAATCAGTGTGTGTGCCAGGGGAAATCTCTGCAACCACGGCTTCCTGCAAAAGGGGGAGGGTGTGGGACAGCGTTCTGCATCCTCTGTTTTGAGTCCTTTCCGGAGATCCCCTCTCATCCCTACGTCCTGGAACGAGCTGGAGAGGCAAGGAAGAAGACAGGGAGGGAGCAGACTCTTCTCCTCCCTCTTGCTTCTCCTCGGATTAACTGTGGCCGGAGAAGAATCGCCGGCTGTTCGTCTCTGTGCTCTCGCTATCCAGGTCGGGGAGGAGAGGGCGGGGGGAGAGGGATGGGGGAAAAGAGGAAAATCGTCTCCCTGCGATTGTCGCTGAAGGACGGGAGTGCAGCGATCCAGTCTGGATTCGGGACGGCATCTGAAGGTGAGAAGGAAGGAGCTGTGCACGGTGCGAGCGCTACATGGCAAAGCAGAGCAATATCCACTCCAGAGCACCGGCGCCCACCTTTAGGGATGCCGACAGCCGGCTTGAAGCTGCGTGGAGAGGAGACGAGTTCTGCTGCTGATCCGCCCTTTTGTCGCCAACAGGAGAGGTGGGACAGCAACCCCCTAAGTAACCCATATGGGTCTAAAAGGAAGGAGGGGGCTAGGGTGCAATGCTGCCGGCAGTAGTGGGAGCCCAGGAATGGGGAGCAGCGGCGCCTCCCGGTGAGACGCTGTCACGGCCCGTGGGCGACGTCGTCTGAAGGTCAGGAAGGACGGTGGGCCCCACCTGGCACCGCGCGGAAAGGCATACAGATCCAGCAGGCATGACAGACAAGTCAATCCCTCCCGGGGCAGCGATGCCAGTCATCGGGGCTCCTCAGTCTGCAAAGCTTTCAGATGCCAGCTGCAGATGCAGGAGTGCATGTTTCTACACTCAAGGCAGTGACTACCACCTGGGTCTGCCTAGGTGCCCGTGCCTGTCAGTGTTTCAAAGGTATTTGGATAATGCCCTTTATAACATATTTTAATTTTCTATCATCCTGAAGTGACCAGATAATTGGACTAGATTGTCTTTTAGGTCCCTTCTCCTGAACTGTTTGGCTCTATTCTATAGGCTCCCAGAAACCCACTTTTGTAGGCGACACTAGTGTTAGTCCAAGAAATTCACCTGGATAAGCATGTGCTGCACTTTTACTAACAAGTTCCAGAAAGGAAAAAATATTACCAACATGGGGTTGAAAAGCCTCTCTATTTAAACCTTAACTCACCCCCAGAAATTACCCTTCAAATGACATGATGCATTATTTTTGGTGCTTTTTCATACATAACATACGGATGTGTCAGCACAGATTACTGTGCTCAAGAAATGAACCTAGGAGCCTGCTGGAGCTGTGTGCCTGGGTTTCTGTGCTATTAACACAGTATTTCCACATCTATGTTGCCTCCCTGTCATGGGTTTGAGTCGCTGGCCTAATGTCAGTGCACCCATGAGAATATAGTTCTTTAAAATGATGCTGTAAGTGAGACCAGGAATAGAGCAGAGCAGGCTCTAACTTAGAAATGGAAAGAAAAACTTTATTAATTTACACTATATAGAAAAAACGAAAAGGAAGAAACAAAATCTAAAGTGAAAAGAACCTCCTAAACCACTCCTCCTCCCCCCACCATAATTCCTACTAAAACTTTCTGAGACAAAACCTGGAACTCACAGCTAAAAATATGAAGGGAGAGGAGTCTTCCTTGTGCCCTATGAAAACTCCCATAGGAAACACAGTCTCTTGTGGCCTGCACTCTTCACAAATGACCCACCCCATACAGAGGAAATGTGCATCTGAGAAGCCCTCCTCCCACGGATGGTACTCTCTCCACCACGCATGGACCAGAAACTGCTTGTAGGGTTCTTTTTAAGGATGCCTCTGGGACACAAGTCCCCCCCATTTCTCCTTCAGGGTAAATGGTTTTGAGAACAGAAGCCTCTTCTGAGGGCACCACTACACCCTCTTAATCCTCTGTTCACTCACTCTGGCACCGGCATTTTCACTACACAGTGCCCACCTTGCATCCCCCTAAACACAGTTTCCATAAGTTACAGGAGCATTAATGCAGTCTCTATGGCCACTACAAGGAAAGTCCAGCCAAAAGCTGCTCCATCATCTTTTCTTATCTTCTGCTGACATCACAAGTCCTAGGCCGTCTCTCCCATCACTTACAGAAGCCGCAGCAGATGAAATGTTCTTGATATCAGATCTAAAGCGGCACTGGTCGAACTCTCTGGGGAGGAGGGGGCAGCTTAGGACACAGAAATGTTTCAGTGATAGATCTTCCACCCCTCCATTCTCAGTTGGCCTGGTGAACTACACAGTTCTCTTTTTTTTCCCTCCAGTCTGAAGGAGGGACTCAGCCAAGGCTACAGCTCACAGGCAGCTGTGCTGGCCCAGATCCAACAACAGCAAAGCTCACAGATAGTTGTGCCAGCAAGCTGGCAAACTGCTGTCCAGGCTTACCCCAGGCCACAGGCCACATAGGCAGGCTTTGGCCTTGGCCAGGGGAGGCCTCCCCTCCCCCTGCAACAGCCAGGAGGAGGAGGGGAGCCTGAGGAGCCTGTTCACTCTCTGAAGGCTGGAAGACAAAGAGAATTACTCCACCCCCTTCCCAGCCTGAAGTGTGTGTTCACAGAGATGAAATGACCTTTCATTAGTTCACAGGGTACCAACCTCTGAACCAGCACTCTCTCACTTCCTAGGGCAGATCAAACCATGACACTCAGCAAGTGCCTATATGACTTTGAGCAGGGTTTAAGTTTGGGTCTGTCATATCACATCTCACGTTCCTTTTTCAGCATATGATTTCTCCTAGAGAGAAGGACAGTGCCCCACCCTACGCTACTAAACCTCCATATGCATACCTTGCTCTTTTATCCTGGCACCTGGGAAGGAATAATTCAAATACCCTCAAACAGAAGTATCAGAAAAGTGTGAGCTAATAGTTGGAACACCCAATTGCTTAAAATAAGCTTTTTTCTTCCTATTTTAGGAATCCTGGACCATACTGCACCAAGGAAGTCCTGTAGCAGCCGAGGGCCAGCACAGACAAGTGTGGTTGCTGGGAAATGTCATTGTTCCTGTTCATAGGCTCCTTAAAAGCTTTTCAATAGCAAATGTCCTCCCTTCAGTGCAGAGAAGAGTGATATCATCCACAGGGACTTCAGAGGCCAGGCAAAACAATAGGGACATCCAGAAGTCCTTGAGCTTCTTGTTCACCTGTTTAGAACTTCTGGTCTGTTTCCAGAGCCAGCCGAGTCTCTGAGGATCATGTACACATGGTTCTGTTTCCAAACTGTACCCATGTTTTCCAGATTACAGACCTGACACAGAAAATCATGACACATGAGACAGTGAAACATAGCTTTTAGCACCAACTACCTCACAGTTCCCTCCTCTTCAGGAGAACAAGGCACATCATCATCAAATCACAAACTCCACTGAGATACTCCTAGTCCCAGCTTCAGCATCTCTACCCTTCCTCAAGCACCATCTTCCAAATAACTCCCACAGGATGTACCTTCCAGATGAAAAACCAATCACTTGTGAGCCTGATTTGCATTCCTCTTGTCCAGGTGATACCCTGACTATTCAGTCAGGAAAGTTCCCACCAATACACTCCTCACCACATGAAGATCAGGCACAGAGGCAAGAAAGGACACAGTCAAAAGAGATGACGTAATCTATAGCTCTGTGTCTATTCATAGTCTCAGAAAGGCTTCTACAGAAGGCTTTTACTTCAGAGGCAGAACCTTTACTCAATTTGCCAAGAAACCCAGCTGGAAAGATGGACTCGTGGGGATCTGTTAGGTGATTTACCTGCCATACGTGATGTCTGCTACAAGAGAAATGACAGCTCCTGCAGCCATGGTACTGATATGAGCAATGCTACATGCATCTTCTTTCTGATGGCATATAACAATATACTAGGTTCATAATAATTTATGAGTACGAATCTACCAGTAATGCAATTTTCTGACATTTACTGGACAGTAACAAATCTCAGAAATAGCAGTGTTTTCTCACCAGAGTGAGGAATAGAGACTGGCATCTGTGAACAGGATCTGTCTCAGCACCATGGACAGAGGAGAACAGCCGCAAATGCCCTGCTGCCTCCAGAACTTCCCCCAGTTTAAAATACCAAAGCCAGTTTTTAGTCTGGTTTGCACTGTGTAGCTGACATATAACTGCTCCTGAGAATAGGTTTGTTCTTCCTTGCAGGACCAGAACAGTAGGAATACACTTCGTGACCTTGTTTGGTGCATATGAAGAGCACAGAAAACCAAGCAAAAATCTCCTCCATGGAGTTTTGTGTATGGAACTTAGATTCCTTCCTTGGCCACCAGCTGGGATTCTGTGTTTATTGATATCCATGTAAGAAGTGGAATAAGCAAATAATTGGGTTTGGTGACATTTTCCAGAGAAAATGTATATTTGGATCTCCAAAAAAAAGAAAAGGTCTGTTTTCAGAAAGGAAAAAAAAAAAAAAGTCAGTATGTTTCATTTCAACATCTTAAAATGCAATGTTTGATTACTCAATTCCATATGGTGTTTGACTACTAAACTGAAACCAATGCCATGTGAAAATGATACTAATAAGAAAGCTCACAAAGTGTAAGTGTTATAGAAAATACTTAAGCAGCTTCCCAAAATGAACATGCTCTGTTTCTTTTCCCCTTTCCTTTTTCCCTCCTGTCTTACTATGAGCTCTCACTATTGTAACTATTGCACTTTTCAGTGGACTGCCATCAAGACCTACACAGGATCAAGATGATTAGCCTTTTATCAACACAGCTACTAAAACAGAGGAGTCAGGTACTTGCTAGGCGTAGTTTGTGTACATCAGTTGCAATCCCTTCAGTGGTTTAGTTCACTGAACATAAATCTACTGTCTGTTTCATTTTCTCTTCAACTGTCAATTCTGACTGTCTAAACATTTCAGAATTCAAACAAATTTTGCCTCTTCAAAAGTATTACTTTCTTTCTTCTTGTTCCATTCAAATTAAAACAGGCTTTAAGTAAGGTCTTTGTTTTCCAACCAAATAGGAAAAATAAAGAACCAACATAATATTCTTTTTAAGAAGTCTGTTTCATCTGTTTCCCTTAAGCCAAAACTATAAAAGGATTTTTCAGCCATTTATATTAGCTCTGAAGCTCTGAGTGCTTGAGATTTCTTGAAGATAAACTTTCTAGTTAAGCATTTGCTTCAGCTATCATGAAACCAAATTTTAGCTGCCCACCCTCAGAAAAATTGAAACAAACATGTATTGATTGTTCTGTCTCAATGACATATGAACGCAAGAATACAAATTATGTATTTTTTAAATATTTTTTTCCTTTTTTTTTTTAATGAACACAGATGCACCAGCCTATTTTATGAATAAGACCTTTGGTAGGCAGACATTCCTTCTTTTTGGTATTCTACCTTTTCTAGTCCCCTAGTTCTTGTATCTCCATTCCTTTCTTTGTTTCCTGTTCTCTGGACAAGCTCTTTCCTTACCAGCCTGATTGAGAGTTCCTTCTCATCAGGATTCTGATTCCTGTGAATAGGCATGCTCAGGTAAATATCCTGTAGCTCTTATCTCCAGAATTTACAGCTCTACATTACAAGGCTCCTTTTGCAGACAGAAGTTGTCCATAAAGCCAAAAATCCATCTTTATCACTGCAGTGATTAAGTGAAGATGCCTCTATTCAAAACATATCAAGCTTTTGTCATGACATTAATTTTTCAAGTACTTTTGGCAGGAATTTTTCCACCAGTGAATAAGTCATCCAAACCAGAGCATTCTGTGATGTGTCAGCTCCTACAGAAGTTTAGAAGCAAAGAAGGTAAAAAATATTTTTACTGTTCTATATTTGATGGTGTTGAACCATTCTATTTTGATGTATCAAAAGTGCTGCACCTTTTCCATGACCAAATCACTTTGCCTTGACTCTTTGCTTCAAGCAATATATGTCTGTATGAAAAATAAACAAAATCATAGCAGAGTAAATTGGGGTTTTTTCAGAATTCTTTTGTCATAGAGAGGGAAAAAGAGGTCTCACTTTTCCTCTTTGTTGCAATTTAATCCAAGCAAGATTCAAAATGTCAAGCACACCTTACAACAGAATTTCTACTTTCCCAGGTAATTCTGTGCCTTGCCTTCTTTTATTACTGTATGTTTTGGAGAAGAAAATGATCAGAAGGAAACAGCTGAGATGATAGTTTGGTGTCAGATGCTGTGGCGTGTAGTTCTTTTCCTGTGTTAAAAGAGTAGTCTCAAGTTCTGACCTTGACTTGGAAGGAAGGTCTTCACCTCAAAATGTCAGCCTCTGAGCCATAACAGCAAATTTAATTGTTTAACATTTTAAACTTTTCATTAAGCATGAAGGGGATGTGTGCTATTGTTATTTTAACACAGCCTGATATTTAGTGGAGGGTGTGAGAAGCCACAAAGGCAGCTTCTGGAAAGAAAAAGCAACCAAGCAACTGCTCCAAGCTTCTACTATGTCTACCACAGTCAATCCCTGAAGGCTCTGAAAATGAACGTGTTACTAGCCCAATTAGAGAACTTGGTAATGCCTTTGTGATGGTATATTCAAGAAGGAAAAAAACCTCCACACATGCTCTTGTTCTTCTTCTTCTGAGTGGTGGGGAGGCAGCCGACAGGGCACCATCCTGGCCCAGCCAGGACCACGCCACCAGGGCCATCCTGGTGCTACAAGCGGCCATGCAGTAAGGACCATGCAGCTAGGGCCGGCACTGGGAGCACCCATGCGGTGGGGGCCATCTCGGCTCATTCCACAGTGAACTGTGCCTGCTTGGCTGCTTTTAGCCAGGTGTGCTGCAAACAGAAGAGAGACATGGCAGCAGCAGGTTCTCGTTTTCGGTGCCCTACATAACAAGAGGCACCAATGTCACGGTGGCTGGCACCACCCGTGCAGCTGTAGCAGGGACCATGCGGCCGATGGCGAGGGGCATGATGAGCAATTCCCCAATGCAGAGCCTGGATAGGATCAACCTTTCAGTGCTGCAAAACCATATAAGAACTTTTCAACTGATAGAACTTGAGAAGAAACAAACCTACGAACACCAATTATCTCCCGAGTCAGAGAAAAGGGAAAGGTGAAGGCACATGAGGAACAACAACATGGTGACACTAAGGTCAGTGAAGAGGAGGGAGGAGGAGGAGGAGGTACTCTAGGCATTGGGGCTGAGATTCTTCTGCAAGCCGTGGTGAGGACTATAATATAACAACCTGTTTCCCTGTAATTCATGATGTGCATGGGGGGATGGGGATATCCACTCGCAGCCTGTGAGAAAAGGTGGTCACACAGGAGCAAGTGGATGCTTAAAAGCTGAAATCTTGTGAGAAACTCAAACAGAGAGAGGGAGTTCAACCAGAAGGGATGTAGTTCCAGTTTTGAATGATATCCAAGAGCAGAGGGGCCCTGCCTCTAGCCAGGAAGAGACACAGGAGAATAGTGTCTTTTGGATGGTGTGGATCTGATGGCTTGGCACATCAGAACCACAAAACTACAAAGCATTGGTTGATACTGGTGTGCAGTTCACCTTGATTCCTTCAGAACACGTAGGGGCAGAAACTGTTTCTATTTCTGGACAGGAGGATCACAGCAATTGACCTTGTTGAAAGCCAAGGTGAGCCTGACAGGGAAGGAGTGGCAGAAACCTCCAATTTTGACAGGCCCAGAGGCCCCATGTATTCTGGGCATAGACTTCCTCTGGAATGGCTAAGGCCCAAAGGGATTTTGGTGGGCTTTTGGAATAGCCACTGTGGAAACAGAGGGCATTAGGTAATTGAACACCTTACCTGGGCTGTCTGAGATTCCTTCTGCAGCTGGACTTCTGAGGGGGGAAGAGCAATGAGTACCTGTTGCCACCTCGATGGTACACCACCGGCAGTATCGGACCAATCGAGATGCCTTGATCTCCATCCACAAGATGATCCAGGAGCTGGAGAGCCACAGGTTGGTCAGTAAAACCCACTCACCCTTCAACAGCCCCATTTGGCCTGTGAGCAAGTTTGACAGAGAATGGAGACTGACTGTGGACTTATCGTGCCTTAAATGAAGTAACTCCACCACTGAGCATTGCTGTGCTGGACATGCTGGAACTCCAGTATAAGCTGGCAGGCAAGTGGTATGCCACTATTAACATTGCTAACATGTTTTTTGCCATTCCTCTGGCACCAGAGTGCAGGCCTCAGTTTGCCTTCACCTGTAGCGGCGTGCAGTGTACCTGGAACTGACTGCCTGCATTCTCCACCAAAATTGTCATGGTTTGACATTGGCCAAAGCCAGGCACCCACAAAAAAACCCTATTTACTCATTCTCCTCTGCTGTAGTTGAGCAGAAGAGAACGAGTAAATAGGCTTTTTCTTGGATGCCTGTATTTGGCCAGAGTAAATATGCTTTTTCTTGGATGCCTGTATTTGGCGAATGTCAAACCACTACATTGCTTGTCTTTAAATACTTCAGATACTTGCAGAGCAATTACTCTTAGGTGTGATGCAGATGCTGTCAAAATAGGCTGTTACAGTATTATGCTCTTTATACTAAGAAGTTTCTGAAGGGACCATGATAGTTAGGTGCAATCTGAAAGCTCAGGAATTCTCATATCTTCCTATTTCAGTTTTAAACTTTATCTCCACTGCCTCAATTTGATAAGAAACCTAAACATGTGATGAAGTAATTTTCTAGGTAGAGTTTATTTGCCTAATGAGATGAGGGGAATAGCAGTATCTGAAAATAGATCTATGTAATCCACAAGAAATAGACATTTATATCACCTTAGAGTGCATTGTTTGTAGTAGTAGTGTGCGAGACTCTATCCCCCTGCATTGTACAACCAAACACAAGGAATACAATGCAGTGAGGAAACCCATCTAACAGGGCATCCCCAGCCTAATACATCACATTGTTCTTTCATCAGCTTATCTTCATGGGGGTCCACAGACTTACACAACCATCCCCTTTTCTGCTTCATCCTTGTGTTCCTACATGATCATATATATGTCGTAGTCCCCATAATCTTTTTTCCTTATGGTATTTTTAATAACTTCCTCTCTTCAGCAACTCGCACAGCTTTCTGACAACACTGTAGCTTTGCGTTTCATCTCTCTGACTGCAAGAATTCTCTTTTTGTATGCAAATCAATGCAATAGAGAAAAAATGTTGCATCTCTTATTGATTCTTCTCCCACTGGCATATTTTTTACACCACATCTGTTAGACCTGTATTATTATCCCATTGTCTTCAAGGGCTATGACAACTAGTCCGACCCCAAGGATTTAGTCTAACCCTGTAATAATTCTTATAGCTAGAACTGATTTTAAAAATAGTTTACTATTTTCTTCTTTTAATTTTCATATCTTCCCCATGTCCAGTTCATGCAAGTGAAACCCTTAACAGAAAAGAGAAGAGTTAACTGTGCTGTAAAATGTCAGTGGAACACATCAGCTGTGACCTTATTAAACTGTCACAAAATGGGTGACTGACTACAGTAGAAATGAGTAGCCTTAATAGAGTTCTTACAACTAAATACAATGAGTATTAGACATGTGTGGCCAAAACACAGACCTGAATTTAAGCTAAAGCACTAGAGAGTTAAGCTTAATAGAGTGAAATAACTGGACTTCAACACTTCCATTAGTGCATGTGCACCGAATCCAAATTAGTTCTTCTAAGCCTGAACATCTCATATGATGAGTTTCCCTGAATAGAAATTATGTGATTGTAAACATGATCTGTCAATTTATCTCTTACACAGGGCCTTCTTGTATAATCAGTCTTTGCTAAAAATTAGTCACAATGTAAATGAGAAAATTCACTCTGTTTAGAGAATCTTTGGGAAATGCAAATCTAAAGAGGAAATTGTCCTGTGTTGATAGTCAAAGCAGTTCAAGATTCAATAACTTGAATGCCTAATCACTAACATATGTGAATCTCTGTGAAATACATTGTTCCATACATGCTCATCTGAGTCTTAATTTCACATTGCTTTTTGCTAATTAGCTGCATGCCATTTGTCGCCTAATCTCCTCTTGTAATATTTAATCTTCAAATGACAGAATTTATCAGCCAGATGATGCACACAAACAAAGCAGGTCACTGTTCTTGCACATAAACATGAATACTTCTGTCCAAACTCGCTCTTGATGTGCCAGTAACAATGAGTAAGAGTGAGGTCATTTGCATTTCTGAGACTGTCTGGCATGGGGTGCCAGGGTTGGGGGAGCTGAGTTGGGTAGGTCTGGTTGATGTTGCTTCAGGCTTGGCCCATTTGTGTGTTCAAAGCAACCACACAGAAAACTTTGGTTTTCTATTCCATTTGTGTTATTTCTCAGGTTTCCAAGCTGCCTGGGTATGGTGGCTGAAACGTGGTGGCAAAGTAAAACTCCACAACTAGTGATAGTTGTTAGAGCAGTATGTATTTAATCGGCCGAGATGCGTGGGGGATAATTCCTCCAAAGACACGCATACCCACCCGATGGTGTTTCCCTCTATTATTCCCCAGGGTCTTACATATGCATAATCCGCCTCATACATATTCATTCCCTGGCCCCGCCTGTCCTTGCCTCGTATGGTAATTAACTCCACGCCCATCTGGGCATGCTCAGTTTGTTGTGGTGGTCTTCTGGGGTCTTTGGGGGATGAAGGAACAGAGTCATCCTCAGTGAACTCTTCACCTTTATCTCTCCTGCACGGCTTCTGGCTCTCTTTGGCATTGTTTCAAGGAAATATTCAGTTTATGCTAGCTAAGGGTCTGTGTCATCCATCTTTATCTGCATTCTTTGCCTTGTTGTCTCGGGATGCTTGCAATTCCCCTTTACTATCACCAAGAAGTCCTAGATGCTTGTAATCATGCAAAAGGTTAACAGACACAGCGTTCGGTACCCACCAAATGCTTCTAAAATGGATTTAGTATATTCCAAGCAATATTTGAAATATATCCTAATACCTAGAGGCCTAAAAGATTATCTAAAATTCTCACATCTATGTATCAGTGGCAAATTCCCTGCTGGGCTTTCCTCTACAAATCATAATTTCTTTTGCTCCCACCCAGTCTCTACCACAATTATACTTTGGACTAAATGCCTCACTTCAGAGAGTTCCTTGTTCAGGTGACATAGCAGCATAGTAAAAAACACGTAAATAATGGGTTAGGGCTCTGTGGTTAAGCACATATTTAAGCAACCTGCCCAAAATCAGATTTAGACCCCAAAGGAATATGAGAGAATCAGTTATTTAATGTGGGAATGAGGTATATATGACCCACCTGCACATCCATTTGTGTTGTCTGTCCATTCCATGGCTTTCTAATCCATCAGCAAGTTTCAGCCTAAAGTAGCACAGGAGTAGAAGTCTCATATTGTTAGTTTTGATTAATTTCATGGAAATTGTTGGCTTGTTGGAGAAGAATTAAATTTTATTAAGTCTTCATGAGAGACTAATTGTAGTAAGAATCTCTACCAGGAAATAAAAAAAATCTACTCAGGAGAATTTTCAAGGAATTAACATTAGACTAAATTGGTGCATGTTTGGGTTTCTTTCCCCTTCAATTTGAAATGGTGAGAGACTCAACTGAATTAATCTTCTCCACACTTTTATTTTCCACTTGGAGGTACCTGTCATAAAATTACTTTATAAGGTGTCCTAGGTTACAATGTAAAATTGTGCCCAATTCTATCCCCATGAGCCGTTGGAGCCAAGGTGGGGCACTGTTTTCCTTATCTTCTGTTAATGAGCCTAACAATGCCTTGCCACATGACTCATAGAGGGAGTTACCTCTGGTTAATGGGCCATCAAGGACCCACTGCATGACTCATAGAATGAGATCATCCCATTGTGAGATGCTCCACCCAGGGGGAGGAGCCAAGCATTCCCACCTGGATATAACCCAGGGTTTGAGACAGCACAGGCAGCTTTTATCCACTGGACTCCCAGAGGAGACAAGAGCTACCAGACGTTTCTACAGGAATCACTGCTTTGACAAGACCATCTCATCTGGACTGCCACTACCACCCTAACTAACAGGGTGTCAGGTTGTATTCTAACTCTGTCAGTGGGGGTTTTTTGTACTATTACTTTTATTTTATTTTACTTTCTTTTATTTCTTTTCTTTTCCTCTTATTAAATTGTGTTTCTGACTTGGAGTCCTTCACTGGTTTTGCTTTCAAACCAGCACATAAGGTAACTTTAAATGAAAATACACTTGTGGATATGAGATTTGTCATTTGCTCCATGCCATATGAGACTGCACTATTGCTAGAAAATTAAATAAAAACTAGAAATTGAACTCTGGGAGGCACTAAAAGTCTGTTGCCTGTTATGTGCATGGATTTCAAGGTGCCATATTCATTTACTGAAAATTTATTGGACATGTATTTCTTTCACTCCTTATAAAGATATACCCATGAAAACAGTCCTACTGTCCATACCCATGAAGAAAAAAGGTAAGCAAAACAAGAAAGTCATCACCTTTCTGCAGGAGCAGAATTTGAACACAAGTGTCTGGAAATGAGTGTAGAGTGAACTCTTGCTCCTAATACAAACCAGCAGGTCAATATTAGCAATAGTGCATCATACCACAAAAACAGATACTTGAAGTTCATCAGCAAGGTCAAGTAGAAGTGTTGAGATCATTACTACAGGAGGCCATGAAAGAAGTTTCACCCATAAGAACAGTAGTGTATCCAGAGGAAGATCTATCCCAATTCACTAAGTGATGGAAATAGGAACCATCAAAACCATGTTTCCAAGCACATGACCAGTCTTCTCTGGAAGTGCCCTTTCACTTTCAAATGAGAAATGTGATTTTTTAATGTCCTAGCACTAGACAAGATGTCACTCCCCTGTGATCTTCTTAGGAGTCTGTTTATGCAGAGGTGTCCCCAAAATACTGATCATGCATGGATGGAATATTTTCCTCAGCAGAGACTTCAAGAAACAAGTCCATTGCCCATAAAAGACCAGACTAGAGCCAGACACTGGGCTTTGGTTTGCACCCCAAGGGAAACCTTGCCTAGATTGAACAATGTTCATCTGTTGGCTAGTACAACTGATATGGCTAGATATCTCTCATGTCAATCAGAAGGGTGTGGATACCTAGGGAAGAGCACTTGTCCCTTCTCGGATCCTGGGCTGGTAGCCTGCCGAGAATTGTTGGTAAAGTCCTTTTCTCCAAACCCCGTGCCAGAAGAAAGAGTCAGGATGCGTCGATCGTCTTATCAAAGTTGTTTATTCTATCGTGTTCTTAAATATTTTTCCTTCAGCCGGCGTAGATGTCACCTACACCACGGCCGAAGGCTATCTGCCCCGCTCCTGGGCGGTCGTAATCTTTTATACTAATTATTACGTCCCCATTGTTTTCACTACTATACCAATATCTACTGCTTTTATTAAACTGTGCACTTTTACACTAAACCAATAAGAAAATGCCACCACCTCACCCAAAGATGGAGGACAAGAAGAAGAAGGAGAAAGACAAGGGACACACCCAAATCCCTCCATCTTGTCTCCTTGAGCCTCCTTTGTGAACCCCCAAAATCCATATTAATACACAAAAATAAGTTATTTAATATCCTAACTACACACCTGTAACTTGTAATTCTTCATATAATGTTGGCAATCGCTCCCAGGGGCTAAAATCAAAGGCACTGGTGTTTTTATTGCTGTTCCAGGGTCTCTGGACCCCCTCCTGGGGTCTCGAACCGCCCGGGACATCCAAAGGGATGTCTTGGGTTCCGACAATCCCTAAAAGGCTGATCTCACTTCCCAGGGATTGCAGAAAAGGATGGTGATAGAGTTAGTATTTGTTAAGATTGTACTGGTTTGAAAGCAAAACCAGTGAGAGACTCCAAGTCAGAAACACAATTTAATAAGAGGAAAAGAAAAGAAATAAGAGAAAGTAAAATAAAGTAAAATAAAATAAATGCAATAGTACAAAAAACCACTGACAGAGTCAGAATGCAACCTGACATCCTGTTAGGGTGGTAGTAGCAGTCCAGATGAAATGGTCTTGTCGAAGCAGAGATCCTGTGGAAAGGTCTGGTAGCTCTTGTCCTCTGGGAGTCCAGTGGATAAGGCTGCCTGTGCTACCCCAAACCCTGGATTATATCCAGGTGGGAATGCTTGGTTCCTCCCCCTGGGTGGAGCATCTCACAATGGGATGATCTCATTCTATGAGTCATGCAGTGGGTCCTTGATGGCCCATTAAACAGAGATAGCTCCCGGAGGGATTTATCCATGAGTCATGTGGCAAGCCATTGTTTGGCCCATTAACAGAAGATATGGGAATCTGGTTTCAACAGCTCATGGAGATGGTGATAGAATACATACTTTGGGCACAACTTACATTGTAACCTAGGACAAAGATGAAGAGTGGTGACATGGTAATGGAAATGATTTGCAGATCAGAACTAGTTTCTTCTCAGATAGATTCATCCTTACAAAAGCTTAGATTTTCCTAGTCAAAAGAATAAAAATAATTGTTTTCTGTGTTACCAATGTCTTATAAAGGGAGTCCTCTGACTCTTGGATCCTGGCAGTATTCTGTATTTTTGGAGGTGAATAAGGTTGAAGGCCTGAAGAAATTACTGGCTTCAACGGTAAAGTACTGGTTTTGAGGTCATTCAAAAGATTTTTGACGGAAAGAGAACAATTGGTCTGAAAGGTGAACTATTTAAAAAGTGTACACTTGTGTATGTGTTCACGCACCCAAGAAACAGCAGAGGATGTTTTACATAAACAGACTCTATTGGTAACCAAGGACATAGGAAACAATCATCAAACAGCTAAACACTGGCAAACGGGTATTTTTAAGAACTGACCCCAAAAAATGACTTCTCTTGTAAGCTCACAGCCCATGCATGACCTGTCACTGACACCTTTCTTAAGGAAAGATGGTAACACAGTTACAGCATATTCTATGCTGATTATTTTCTTCTTATCTGCACAAGAAAACACACTGCACCCTTAAAATTGTTTAAAAATCAGGAAAGTAGGACAATGGGCTTATATTGTTCATAAAGGTTCAAGTAAGTGTCAATGTAAGTAGCTGAGGATTCCTGAAGTGTATGAAAACCAGTTAATCCAAGAATATACCACCACAAACCCAAGAGATGCAGGGGAGACTCAGGAGTAAGCATCCATTGTCCTCTGTGCCATACATCACCGAGCAGCTGGGCAGATTCATCTTGGGGCTGGTGACTGGATGTGAAAGTGTAAATGCCAAGCTTTAACCTACTTAGAGGCAATTTAAAAATAGTACCTCACCCTCCCATAAGGTCTTGCACTGAGTTTCATTACATTTGTCTCCTACAGCATATATTAGTGGAAAAGTACAGAATAATGTGGTGTAGGCTTCCTAAAGACCCAAGAAGAAGATTCGTGGGACATGTCAGGTCACTTTGGGACAGAAAAACAGTAGAAATGTCATATTTAATTTGTGACCAGTTCCCTCTTTGACTCCCAGCATAGGATAAAACTATGTGCAATTAGTAGACAAACAAGTTTGGGAAATCTCATTACAGTTCTGGGACTGAATTATTGTCAGGCTAGAATGAAATGGGTATTCAGCAGGTAAGGGTCAAGCTTTCTCAATTGTATGTCAGTCCAGAGGAAATGGAGAACCCCATCTATTCAATTGACAAATCCCAGAAGAAAATTCAAGTCATGGTGATATATTTAGCTGTCTAAAAAGGACACTCCCTGTGATGCAGCTGAGATGAGAGCTCTTCTGACTTCACGGAGGCTGAAACTCAAAATATCACAGAAAGCAGAAACTGAAATAAATGAAGCAGTGTCTACCAAGGAAAAACTAATGAGAACTTAAGTCCCAAGCAAATAATGGTGTTAACCTTCCGCCCTAGAAAAGAGAATTGAAACAAAACCCACATGATGATAATATCTTTCATGACAGTTTCTATAAAAGGACTTCCTTACTTTAGTTGTGAGGGGTTTTTTCCTCAAATTATTTTTGATTCAGTTTTCACAGAGTTCAAGAAATGTTAAACTAAAAAAATTAAACCTCACACATTTCTGTGAGGTAGTTTCAAAACTACCTGAAAATCAAAATCTTCAGCAGAAAATGTTACAGACAAAACCTAATGACTTAACAAGTTATTGCTCATTTCTGCTTCCAGTTTCTAGAAAAGAAATGTTTTCAACCACAAAAGAAATTTTGCTTCACAAAAGCCTTTATTTTTATTTTACAAGGAATTACTTTGATCACAAAGATGTCTAAAACAGCTCTGTTTGTGGAAAGGGATTCCACAGAGCAGAAGGTAAGGGTTTGATATTTTTTTCCCTAGGAAAGATTGCAAAATACCATGGTAGGATCCCTTTGTCAGCTTCTGAGACCAGATGAGCTTTTGGAGAGGAATAAAAAGGATAGGAACACAGCGTTCCTCCTTCTAAAATAAAGGCTTTCAGAACAAAGACACAGACACTCTTAGAAAGCCAATTCTCCTGGGGCTTCAGGAAAGACAAAAGTGTCTTCTACAGGTTCAACAATAAGGGAATCTACTAACTGGCAAGTAGCTCTGTTTTCTGACAAGGCATTTAAACATTGTCTGGGTCTTACTAGGAATTTAAAAATTGAGGGGCTTAATAATTAAACAACCTTTTCCACATGAGTACCACATTGGATACAGAGCTGTGATTGAGTTATTGCTTGATGACACTACAATTTCATGTGGGTCCCATTTTAGGATGATTACTTGCATTGCTTAATTATAAGGTACCTCACTGCTTGAACTGATTTACTGTTTTGCTTATTGCATCATGTGATTGCCTGATTCACAAAAGCAGTTATTTTCAAACAAAATCACTACCAGAAGCTTGGAGAATTGAACTCCTGCAGTGAGCAGACTGTTTTCCCTTGTGGATTTTCATGATTATGGATTTTTTTACCTTACCCTTTTCATTTTTAAGCCTTCTGCTTCTTCCTAAGTATAAAATAGCACATTAGATTATTTGCTCTGGATGGATTGTGTGAGCTCATTTTTTATGGTGCATAAAACAACATAGGTGAATAACATCCCTGAGCTGTCAGCTGAAATCAAACAGGCCTGACATTGCTGTCAGTTTGTCAGGAACAGGCGGAAGATGGCAGCATGCCTGGATTGTCACATTACCAGCCCTCCTAAAAGGAATTTACAGTGATATTTTCACCTGTACATTCCTATAACCATAGAAGAAGGTAAGAAGAAATAATGTATAAAAGAGGAATTACCAAAAAAATTCCGAACAGGGAGTTCTCTTGTCCCCTTTCAGGGGCTTTAAAGGGAGGCTGGAGCATAGTTTGGAAAGAATTTGGCCCAAGAATACTGAATATTAAGTTACAACTAAGGCCATATGTGATGTAGCACACTTTGGCTATGGTGGACAGGCTTCTGTATTGTCACATCCAAGGTTAAATCCAATCTTAGGATCAGATCCTGACCCTTATTGGGGAAGAAAGTAACAGCAGGAGAAGTAGGAAAAGAATTGCTGAATTCTTTGGTATCACCGAAATGGAAATACATTTCCTGTTGTAGTAATTCTCAGGAAACTTCCAGTCTCCCACATCCAGGTCTGCTTCATCCGACTTGCCAGAAGCATTTTAATCAGGTTCAAAACTGCAACAGGCAGGGAGGAACAATAATTAAAAAAAAAAAAAAAAGTAAATAAAAATTTATTATATGTTCTTCATAGAATCATAGAATGGTTTGGGTTGGAGGAGACCTTAAAAATCATCTAGTTTCAACCCTCCTGCCATGGGCAGGGACAACTTTCCACTAGATCAGGTTGCTCAGAGCCACACCCAACCTGGCCCTGAGCCTCTCCAGGGATGGGACATCCACAGCTTCTTTGGGCAACCTGTTTAGTGCCTCACCACCCTCACAGTAAAGAATTTCTTCCTAACCTCTAACATAAAACTATTCTTCTTTAGCTTGAAGCTGTTACTTCTAGTCCTGTCACTTCATGCCCTTGTGTCCCCTTCTTGTCCTCCCTGAAGAACTGTACCTTTCATTCCAACTCTCCATTCATGGAGGCATCCCTTCACGTCTCAATGATGCCAATAAGATTATGGCTCTGCAAGCAGGCACACATCCCTGATTCCTCTTACTCATTCCCTATGTTCTGTGTGTTTGCACGAAGGCATCTAAATTTGGTCCCCAATGAAGGTAACACACTGGCTGGAGTGTTAGGAATTCTTCTGTGGATTTTCAGGTGTTCTCCTGATCTCACTCCAAGCTCTGGGATCTCCTGCTGACACTGACATCAAACTGCTTGGAGTGGAATGGGTGGAAGTTTCCATCTCCCGACGCCTTGAGTTTAAAGCCCTCTTCACCAGCCTGGCAAGCAAATGGCCTAAGGTGCCCTTCCCATTCTTAGGCAGATGGACCCTGTCAGCCCTCAGGAGACCCCATTTCTCAAAACTAGAAATAATGTCAGCAGAGAAGGGAATAGAAAATCACAAAACACTTAGTACAAGCACTTGTTTAATGAGTCCTCCTTTAGATCTGCCATCCATCCAAAAAATGGTGGGTGGCATGTTGTCAGGGTGGATTATTTCTGACAGAGGCAGAACTCTGAATGTTTGTCAGATAAAGCTATCAACTAGTAGGTTAACCAGGTAGACCCTTGGTCCTTACTCCATGGTGAGAGCACAACCAGACATCTATAGGGAAGAAACAGCAGTGCAGTTTTCTTTCACAGGGAAAACTGTCCCTGTTGCACTAGGTAGACCTTGCTGCAAGGCGCGCATTAAACCTTATGTGGAAACCTGATGAAATTTTCAGTTACAGTAAATAAAGGAACATGTGTTGAGTGTGACATCAAAGGGAAGGAGGCCTGTTCATACTTTATGAAGTCCCTGTTCTTGAATTCTGGGTAGCTAGGCCAATTTCTAGGCTGCCACTACTGCTGTACTGGTTTTGGGATAAAGTTAATTTTCTTCATAGCAGTTACTGTGGTGCAATATTTTGGATTTGTGACAAAAAATTATTGGTAACATAGTGGTGCTTTAGTTATTTCTGAGCAATGTTTGCACAGGGTGTTTTTTATTTGTGCTGGTGTTGTTTGTTTGTTTGTTTTGTTGTTTGGGTTTTTTCGATCTGGAGGATATGTAAAACAAAGGCCAGTTCCTGCTTATTCTTTAATACTACACATTAAAAAAACTTCTGTATGGGTTATTCCACTGGAAGCTTTAGTATCCAAATCACTAGAGCTGAAAAGGATTTTTTATATTTAAAATATCACCTTTTACAAAACAAGCAAAAATTCCTGGGAATTCTTCCTCTTTTAAAAAGATTCACAATCTAAAAAAACCCATTTATTATAAAAATTAAGCCAGTAGATAATAAATATATGAAGCTTTGATTACTACCAAATTACTCAGGGTTTTATAAAGCTGACCTCTCACCTCAATTTTAGTTCCTCAAAGTCTATATTAAAGCAAGGTTTTGGTAGCTGTGAACTTGAAGCTAATTGAAATGAAATTACTTGTAGAAGTGAAGACATCTGGCTTTGCCATACAAAATGACAAGTTTTTTAACACAGTAGAAAAGACTTGTCCCATGACTCACCTCCGTTACTTTATAAACATTTTACTTTTCCTTTTTTTTTTTTTTTCTCCTAGTAGTTAACACTATGTTCTGTAAGTTTATCTCAATAAACTTTCTTGGGGCACTTCCCATGACATTCAACTAAATATTGAATATTCAGCTAAGGGCATGCAGGAGGAGAATTCCTCCTCCCTTAGGGTATCTGGTCAAAGGAGCTATAAACAAGAATATACAGAGAGAGAAACCAGACTATCAAGTTATAAGGGAGGTTCTTATACAAACAAACCTGGTCAGCTACACCACCTGGTAAGCCTGTAGAAAAACCTGGAAATTTGCAAAGGATAAGGATGTAAAGTTGAGGATCCAGGATGTTGGAGTGGGTCAGTGGGACTATGCCAGCCACGGAGGAGATGTGCAGGGAAGAGGAAGCAGGGAGGAGCAAAGAGGTGGGGTGGGCAGACAAGGGTACAAAAGGGGCCTGTTGCCTGTGAGCTGCGGCTGCTCAGTGGCTTGTGCGGCGGAGCCTGCACCGGATCACCACAGTGTGTCCTGCCTGCTCTCATCACCTCACCTCAGCCACCTCATTCCCTATCCCAGGCACATCAGTGCTGCAAGGACTCAGTGCCAGCTCCTGGGCGAGCGGAGTGTGGGGAGCGAGGAGCAGCTGCTGTAGTTACACTGGGGCTATGGATGCCTCTGGCCGGGGCTGTTGGCTTCAGAGTGAGTGAGAGGGGTCTCAGTGCCAGCTAGAGGGGTCTTTAACCTCCAGCCACTGGGGCAGGAACAGTTTGTACCCTGAAAATCAGCTTCTGGGGTGACCAGTGTGAGTGCATGTCTCAGCACTGTCAACTGGAGTAGGAGCACAGGTCACACACAGCCCTTGCACCTGGTGCCAGCTGCTGGAAGGGCTGAGGGTTTGTACCTTCCCCAAAACCGCTCTGCACGGAGGGGCAAAAAGGGGTGGGGGCGGGGCGGGTGGCGCAGGGTGTGTATTCACTGACAATCTTCAGGCTGATACCAGCTGATGAGCAGGGGAGACTCAGTTCTGAGGTGGGGCGTCAGGTGAGTGGACAGTCCCTGCTGGGGTTTGGGGGACCTGTGAGTGTGGGGTGCCTGTGGGAGGAGTGCATAAGTGCTCCATAGTCAGCAAGGTCACTCTTAACATCCCTTGTTCCATAGCAGAAAAGAAAACGTATCATCTATTTTATCCTTATACTTAATGTTAATTGGCAACTTTGTGTTACAAAGCAACAAAAAGGCTGCTCTTCTAAGGAAAAGTGAGCTGAGACTAGGGCACAATACCAAGGCAGACATGAGTACCTCACCTACAGGGAGCCAGGATGCAGACCAGCAGGTCCAGGTCAGGATCAGGGCCAGAGACATTGCTGAAGATCAAATACAATCCACTGATCAACCAGCGCTTCTGTAATGGTGAGATGGGTCTGAGCCTGAACCAGGAAGTCAAGCTGTTGGGTCTGTGTTAGGGTCAGGACAGATAAAGTATAGGGGACAGATAAAGTACAGGATCTGGTACAGATGTTGCTGCTGCACAGTTGTGGTGTAGGTAGCAGGAAGGGCCCTACAGTAAAGCTCCAGGTAAAAGTAGTTCCCAAGGCAAAAGAGGGGCATGCTCTTGTTTCTACCTTTCCTCAACAGAACTCTTAGCAGTGAAGGAGCTGATCTTGGTCTCAATCAGACCTTTTTAAGTAACCCAGCTAAACTAGAAGGAGGATGTTCTTTCATCATGTTGGGCCCCTCAGCCAGATCTTCCAGACTTAAATATGCTGATGTACTGAAGATTGTCAGACAAAGCTTGGTATCGCATGGAGCAGAGACTCTGCACCTTGGAGACAAAGCTGGCAAGGGTTCTGAATGCTTCCTTCATTGCATTTTCAAAGCTGTCTCCATCACAATCATTTGGGAACTGAAATACTAGACCTGCTGTTGATGCAAAAAGACAAGAGCAACTGTATGCAATGCACATTAAAAATAGGGCATTGTGGTGGATTTGCCTTTACCTTTAACTGTTGGTCAGAATACTTATTTCCATTTTTCTGACCCATCAGCATGCTGCTAACGTACCTTCTTACAGCACTTCCAGGAGGTAGGAAGGATTCAAAAAGTGCTTGAGAATGATAATATTTGACAGCTCCATTGCAGAAGTTGTCTCTTATCCCTGCACCAAAAGCTATGAATGTGTTTTTTTCCTAAGCATGGTAGAAAGACAGTATAGCAGGAGCAAAGATTTGAACAAGGACTGGTATAGGTTCCTTGGGCATAACAGTTCAAGGAGGCAAAACCTACAGAAGTAGCTTTTCAAGGTCACTAATAATGATGGAAGCAGAAGTTAATCTACTTGTTTTAGAAGTTGACCACATGCACCACCTGATTTTTGAAACACTTACGTGTCCCACCTCACCTATAGAAGCTATAATTCAGGACATATATTCCTATGCTTACATATCTATTTAGATATTTTCCACAAATACTTTCTGCTTCCTGAAAAGGAAATTACAAACTCAGAAATCATCTTCAAAGCAGACCAAATATATCAACCAACCTTTGGGTGAACTCAGATGAAAAAAGAGAATTAATTAATATAATTTGACACTGGCAACAAATGTATTTTTAACTCAGAGTAGTTGAAATGCCTATTGCTGTACTAAGTGCTGTGAGTATTGCAGTAGCACGAATTATGTATCCTACTCACATTGAATCCCCTTCTTTCAGGGTGTTCAATGCAAATCTGATCATAAACACATTGCTTATAACTTGTGAGTTTTACATTCCTCTTCACTGTGTCAAGAATCCCTCTTCACTTACAGTTTCATCTGAGATTCATAGAAAAGGGTTCTTATACTGCATCTATGATCTATCTATCTATCTATAACCACTATGATTATTTGTTTAAATGTGATTTCTGGCACCAAGAAGATTGAAATTTGCAAAGAGAAGGAAGGATGAGTTTTCAGTTACCCTTGAGCAGCCAGTAAAATCCTATCTCAGACACCTTTTCTGTACAAGAGAAGATGAGGAACCAAAACTTGTAGGTTAGAATGCTATCCTTTGCCAACAAGAGGATTCAATGTTACTGAAAGCTCTTCCATTGAATCCACTGAAGGTCAGACCAAAATATTTAATTATTATTAGATTCAGTATGTCATCAGTGTCAACAAGAACCTGTCCCATTTACAATAAAGAGAAAATTCACTCATGGATTTTAGGAAAGCAAAATGTCAGCTTACCCACTCTGTCTTTTTCCTAATTCATGTTCTACTTTCCTAAATATGGTTGTTGTTTCACCAAGGTGGGTGGAAAAAGTCCTCTGAGGATACTATATCTTTTTCATACATCTGCAAGTGTGGGCTCCATGCCCTCCTTTGCCATAATTTGTGTGAGCTTGGGAAAAACACTTTGCTTATTCACTAACAAGATAATAAAATGAAAGAATATTTCCAGCTGTATCAGGAGAATAAATAGGAAGCAATGTAGCAAAGATTCACTTGCATGAGGTAACAGGAGTCCTTTGGAAGAGAAGACAGAGGGTAAGTTCTACAGAAGGGATTTTTTTCTTGGTTCCCTGTTGTTTAACTTATTCCTGGCACTTATTCCAGCAGTACAGAAAATTATTGTCCCTCTTAAGCCTTGTTAAATTTCTTGTTGCCCCTCAGTAGTGAAATACCAGTTCATTTACTAGTGAAAACAGGTCTGAATCTGCCTAAGCTACGCACATTGAATTTGACTTGTGCACATCAGAAATGCACTCACATTTCCATGATAGTCTCAATTCACTGCTGCATGGAGAAAGTGAAGTTGTTAACACAGGTCTGTGGATTCAATCAAGACACAGGGAAGCAATAATGATAATACATCAAGGGAAAAGACCAGCATAAAAACTCTGCTTTCTTGCAAGTAAATAACAGAATAAAATAAAGCACTTACTTGAAGGATGTAGCCGGTTCTAGCGAGAAACCCTTTGTTGAAATACCATGGTCTCATTTCCAGTCTAAATTACTGGACTGTAGAAGAGTACCCCACAGTAGCAGGTGCTCCCATATTAGGAAAGGATTTGAGTTTCACCCCGTGTCTTACTTATAAGTCAAAGAACCAAAAACTTTGATGCTCTTCTTGCCATAATTGGCCAGGTTCCAGTACAAATGCACCTGTTGGATTGCTTGAGCTGTGCCTATTTCTATTAGGCAGCATGCCAAAAACTCCTCCTCTATCATTACATACTTAAAAGAAAGCACAGAGATTTTCAGGGCATTTTTGGGGTGTGATAGCAGGTGTAAGGGTCCTCCCTGCACCTTGCACAGCTTTTTCTCGTCTGTTCAATATAGTTTGTCATTGTCATCTTTATTGAAACCTTTTGCTTTTCAAACACCTCCAATCATGCCCTCTCTCTATTTTTTATAAGCAATTTCTGAGGCTGCAGGGAACCCTCAGAGGTGATGCACCTGTGGGGGACTCATAACTTTCTGGCCTCCTTAAATTCATCACCAGACAAACTCAAACCCTAAACAGAGATGACAAACATTTCAAAATGCTTAGAGAAATTAGGCAAGTATCTCTGTTTGGGACACCATGGTCTCAATCTTCAGCTTAAATGAATCCCATCTTGGTTTGAGAATAGCAGATCAGAGCCCTCACTGTACAATTCCTCACTGGACATCTTTGATGTCTTCATGGTAGATGTCCACTTGAATAGCTCCCATGTATTCTGCAATCTCTTTCCTTGGATTGACTTGACTTGTTTTCCAGTGAGCAGGTACCACCTCCAGTAATTTTGACATTGCTCCAGGGCTTCATCTGGCCTTGCTGGATCAATCTAGACAGGTAAAACACAGATATTTTGCAATCTGTCTTTCTGAAGAAATGCCCAACTGTTGTCATGTCTCTGTCATAACAGCCAAAAAAAAGATGGACTTATCTGTATAGAAGTATGTATCACTAACTTTGAGAAAGCCAAGAGCCTGAAGAATATAAACCTAGTAAAAGCTACAAGAGAAGATACAATTTCTTTTTATGTAGTAATAGTTCCAACTGCAGCTCAGCACTTTGGTAAACCAGCCTCCCAAATGTCACCATGAAGAAGTTAACTTCTGCATTTTATCAATAGAAAATAAACACTTCTCACCAGTCTGGGATCTGATATCTACAGTGTTTCTTTGCAGCAACCGTACTTCACTCGGCTACACAAGAGCATCTGAGTGCTCAGCTCTAGCTCCATGAAAGCACTGTCAGAGAAGGTCAGCATATCATACACCAGAAAGGACAAGAAAGACATGAGCCACATCACATCTAAGACACTGCAGCTTCAAGAGTCTGAACCTTAAGCTGTAGCAGGAAGAGACTGTGACTGTGCCTGTGATCATGATGAAGGCTGGAAACTGATGATGACTCACTTTAAGAGGAAGGTCCAGGCACACTCAAAGACTTGGTGCAATACATTCACTATCCTCTTTGCTGATGAGGAAGTGATGCCAAATGATCTTTTCTTGCAGATGAATGTGAGCCTCTTGGAACTGCTAGACCAAAGGCATGAGGGGTAGTGGGACTGGTAGGCAACTCTTCCAGGTGATGAAGGCCCCTGTTTTCGTTTGAAAAGACAGGCGTCTGCTAAGGAAGGCAGGAGCCTCCCTTGAAACAGAAAATGTAAACTTTCTCCCTCCGAATTATTATTATTATAATTTTGAAATTAAGGTGCTCTCAGGCAAAGATATGGGAATAGGAATAACAGTTCCTAGGAATAACTAGGAATAACTAGGAATATTAAAATAAAAATGCAGTAATGAAAAAATAACCAACCAAAAAACCCATTGACAGAAACAGAATACAACCTGACACCCTGTTTGTCAGGGTGTTGGTAGTAGTCCAATTAAATGGTGGCTCCAATCCTTGTGGAGTGACAGATGTGGTTCTGTTGAAAGCAATGATCCAGTAGAGGGGTGTAGTTTTCCTCTGAAGGTCCAGTGGTGGTGTAGATGGGTCCAGTCTTCCTCTGGTGTCCTGAATCTCAGATTTTTATCCAGGTTGGAATGCTTGGCTCCTCCCACTGGATGGAGCATCTCACAATGGGATGATGTAATTTTATCAGTCATACAGTGAGCCTTAATGGCCCGTTAACAGAAGACATCCCCCTGGAGGGAGAATGGCCCCTGGAAGAGATAAAGAATACTGTCCCTCCTGGTTTTAACAGCTGTCAACAGGATACATACTTTTGGTTACATCTTACTTTGCAACCTAAGACAGCCCCCAAGCTGGCTTTCCATTGAGGAAGGCTTGTTGGAGGCTCAAATTCAGGATACCTAGGAGAAAACACAGAGCGTATTGATTATAACTTCTTGATACGGTATTTGAGGAACCAGCAAAGATATGTGTTCTGCTGAACCTGATTCTTACAAACAAGGAAGAAGTGGTTGTGAAAAGTTGGAGGCAATCCTGGCTGGAGAGACAATGAGGTAATGGATTTCAGGATTCTAAGAGGAGGGAGCAAACTAAAAATTAGGGCCAGCAATGTGGATTTCAGGAGGGCAAACTTTATTCTCTTCAGGTATGTGTTTGGAAAAATCCCTAAATATGCAGTTCTGGTGAGAAGGGAGATACTTAACAGCTGATGTATATTCAAGAATCCACCCTAAAATTTTATAAAGAGCCATCCTGTAAAGTAGGATAGCAAGGCCAGTCTGCAAGAAGCCTACATGGACAAGTAAAGAGCCCATGGCTGAACTCAAACATAAAAAGAAGATATGCAGGAGGTGGAAGTGGATGCAGGTGAGGAGGAGCACAGAGACTCTCAGGTTTTGTAGGGGTGGGGTCAAGAACATTAAAACCCACTGGAACTGCATTTAGTGAGGTACAACATGAAGACCTTCTACAAGTACACCAAGATAAAAAAGTGAGACTAGGGAAAATATATCTCCTCTACTAACTGGAGAGGAACCACGGTGACCAAGTTCATAGAAAAAGCTGAGGTACTCACTGCCTTCCTTGCTTCAATCATTACTTGTAAAACCAACATTCAGGAGTTTCAGGCCCTTGAGAGCAAAAATCTTGAGCAAGGAAGACACACTTAGTGAGGAGAAGCAGGTAAGGGAGTAGTTAAACTGGATCTGCAAGCCCATGAGGCACACACAGGTGCTGAGAAGCTGAACTGGGGCCACTGCAGGACTGATCAATCATCTTGGAAAGGTCACAGAGAATGCAAGAAAGCAAATACTACTCCCATTTCAAAAAGGGAAAGAAGGTGGAAGCAGATAACCTCAAAAGGCCTCTTCCAACCTAAATGCTTTTGTGATTGCCTGATGAGAGGTGGCTGGAAGCAGAGAACATACAAGTACTAGAAGGATTCAATACTTTCTGTGGACTGCCAGGTACAATTTCTCAGAAACCCTCCTTCACCAGCTTGCAAATTTAATGTTTTCTTTTTCCATTTTCTCCCTATGCTAGTATTGCATAACAGAAACCTGATGAAAGTAATCTCTGCAATTTGTATCTTGAAAGTTCTTACAGAGTGCCTGGTGAAAATAAACATTTTCATGAGATAAAATATTTTAAATTATACATTTGCATCTGAGAAACACCATGTCCTATAAGGAATAAATTAGTGCTGCACCTCTTATACAAGTACATACTAACTATATGTTCCATGCTTGAGCAAGGCTTGGTCAGCACAGCCAGGTCACTTTTAGATTTTTATGATCTGTTTGTATTTAAAGCTTTCCATTTTCATATGTAAACTAGCTGATAGCTGTAGTGGTGCGTGAGCTGTGCTCACAAGTTTTGGGTTTATATAATTAATGTTGTTTAAGTTGGGAAAATGGTTTATTCAGAACCCTCCTGTTTATAGCTGCATTTGCAGTTTGGTTTACCCCTTCCCGAAGGTGCTGTCCCCCTGGAAACCCTCCTGTCCATCCAAGTTTGTCCCCTCCCCCAGAGCCTGCCAGTCATCCAGGAAAGCCTCTACCCCTTCTGGAAATCTCGGGGAGACTCGGCTTCTGATTGGAACAGGTTCTGGAAATCCCCTACCCCCCCCCCCCCCCAGGGATTGGCCCTTTGTGTGTCAATCTACCCCCCAACTCCTCCCTTTGTATCCCCCTATTGGTGGAAAGTTTATGTACACGCCCCTTGGCACCTGTCCTTTTAAGCGGCGGGGGGTCCGGGCGGGCGCTCTCTCTCGCTCACCATCCTGAGGTGATGTCCAGGAAATAAACATCTCCTGTTACAACCTCAGAAGAGAGCCTCCTTTTCCTCCTTTGCCATAGCTGCAAAACTACATCCAGTGCTTGCCTGCCAAGAACCCACCGGGTGGGTTTCTGCAGATCTGTCCAGCGGGCCCTACCGACAGCTGCGCACGCTCCAGGCCAGGGGCCGGGCAAGGCTAGGGTTCACTGATCAGTGACCCACGGAGCGTGACCGCAGATAGCCTTTTGTGAAAAAAAATAGTATACATGTACTTGCCCAACTAATAAGGACATAAAAGAATGAAAATGCTTAAAATATTTAGATAAAAAGTATACCATCTACTGTCTTTAAATCAGTAGTGGTGTCAACCACTGATTCAATTTAAACTAATTTAAATTAAACAAGGAAGAAAAAGGCAACTTTAAATATTGACTATAATAAAATCAAGCCAAAGTAGTTTTGAATTCTAGCCACAGACAGCAATAATATTTCACTACCTCTATCGTGCATGAACACAAACAGAAATGAGAAATAGCACACATAAATAATGTTATGTCTCCAAAGTCATCTGTATGCTATAGAGTGTCACATAGCCTAAAATGTATGCAATCCTAATGAAGTATGATTTCAACTATTTCAAAGACAGCTTGTTTCCATGCAAGAGATTTTTCCCACACAAATCAGGGTCAAACAAAACATTTAGATGTAAAGTAAAAACAAAATACTAACCTTTATTTCTCTTTAAAAATCTAGTCAACATATTTTGACCAATTTTATGATAAATTCTACACCAGGATATCAGCTGCCTTGTAATTAGGCATTAAAGCGAGCCAGAAATGTTATCTTTGGCAAACCAAGCTTGGCAAAAAGAGAGAGGAAAACACAGTAAAAAATGAGGTATTTGTTACACCGTACCTATCTGTCCATGGTTGTTGACTGTGTTAAAATATTAACTATTGTACTTTCAGAGCACCAGGAAGATCATAAAATTTTTGTACTTCTTTTCAAAGATCTTTTCACAAAGCTGGCTTAGAAGTAGTGTCTCCTAAATGGCTGTAAATCTGGGGATTCTAAGCAATCAAATGCCTTTTTTTTTTTTAATCTTAACTTAAATAAAAAGGTTTTAATTCCTAAGAATAGGATATATGTGAAGGAGAAATAGAGAGAAAGCAAATTTCTCAGCAAATGCATAAAAACTTGTCAGTTTTGCTTGATACAGGCAAGAACATCTCCCCTAAGCCAGCCTTGTCTCCATATTTTTGTCTTGTGACTCAAATGCCTCTGTTAAATGGTGACCACACACACTATCATGGGAAATTCAGTGTCTCCAGCTGCAGCTGAGGGGATCTGTTTAAGATTGGAAAGTGTTAGTAGAGGCAATTATGGACCAAGCAAGGATCTGAGGATTTGGGTGTGCAGGCATCATAAAACCTCTGGCAGAGCTGTTAACAGGTCATGAACATGTGTGCACTAAAGGAAGCTCATTGTTCCTGGGATGTACAATCTGAGATTTGAGACAGAAGCCACGTTAGATGGATCAAGTACTTAATGTGTTCATCCACTCAAATGTGGCTATTTTTTTTAATTTGGCTTTATAATAGGAAAGATGACAAGATCTTAATTTGAATAGCAAGTATGGGTACTACACCAATAAATTACATCTGTGGTCCATTTCAAAGACAGGAGGAGAGTCAGTTTTACCTACATTTTCTATTAGTGCCTGAGTGTTTCTTGATAAAAACATGGCAAAACAGCATTCACATCACCTGTAATCATAACCAGTGACTGTCTCTACGTTAGCTGGAGTCCTGCAAAGGCCCTAGCTCATTGCATTTATATTCTATAAATGCAGACTGTATTCTCTGTGACCTTTATAGGCTTATTTTCCTTTTTTGTCTATAAAAGCAGCGAGACACCATTGTTCCTCTGGTATGGAAAGGAATTGAAATTAAAAAAAAAAATTTAATATGGGCCATTTCTGTGATCTGGGGGCTAAAAGCAGTGCATCAAGTGTCACAGGGCACTAGACCTTGTTCAAAAGCTTATTATCTAAATGGGGTAGAGCTGGCAACCAGAGCGGAAGTCCAGGCTACAAAAGAGTTGCTCACAAGTATTCCCTAAAACAGCTTCCTCTACTTTCTTCTTTCAAGAAGGCTTCTTTGCATTGCTCTGATGACATTACTAATTTTACACAGAGACATTTTTTCATTCCAGACATGTATCACAGCCATGCTAAGATTCCTAAACCTGAGCTGAATACTTGGCTTGGTGAAAAAAAGCAGCAGAGAGGCACTATCATCACACCATACAAACCCATACAACACACCATACAACCAGGACAAAATCTGCCGAAATCCACACCTGGGTTTGACAAAGAGGAGTCAGTGCTGCCTCCAAGGAGAAAGTTTTGCTCTGAAAATCAGACCCATATGACCACACTTTTAATTTTATGACTATTCAGCTTCCAAAATTCTTCCGTAAGGAAAAGCCATGTGAAAGGTGGACACAAAATTGGGATCCCAGATAACACATCTGAGCTGCTCTTGTCCTTTCTCAGAAACAGCTCACAGCTTTGATATGTCTAAAATCTGTCATGAATTCAAATAATTCACAAATCATATGAGTTGAAACAGTAATGATAAGTTGTTCGTAGAGTTTCTCTCCTGAGACTGGTAACATTAAATGTTGGCATTTATTTTATCCAGAAATGCTTATTTTTTAAAGTTTAGGTGGTGATTTCATTCCAAGTGAAATATAGAAACAGATGAGAGCTTTCCAGCATCTTGAATTTCATTTAAAATACCGACCAGAGCATATGGTATTGAGTAATTTTAACTTATTACTATTGTCTTCTCTTGCTTAAAATTGGAGACTATTTTGTCTACAGCTACAAAAGTGAAAATTAACAGCAATCTATCTGTATTCTATAAATGACAGAAAGCCCGAAGTCCTACTTGTATCACAGTTTGCTAGACACCAAACAAGAGTTTCCCAAGCCTCCTCCTAGGCCAAGCTTACTATCTCTCATTTACAGTATGGATGTCTCATTACAGAGAGACCAAGTTAGAAACAGAGATGTTTCTGTGTGAGAAAAATCCCTCCTGCCCTGTCCCTTGTCCACCCTTACTTTTGTGACAGATCACAATGGTCAGCTATGACTCTATGCAGATCACTCCCTCAGCTGCATGCAGCCTCTGCACAACCCTTTGTTTCAGAGTTTCTTTGAGTTGGTTAGACCCACAAACCTCCTTAGCCAGTTTCTTCACAATTCTCTCTACTTTCTTGTTGCTCCTGCTGAAAGGGTCATTGGGAAGACCAAACCCATGTCTTTATGCCCTCTTCTTCTTCCACGAGGCAGAGAACTGCAGAACAAATTGGGAAGTTGAGGCTGGCTGAAAGTTAAGATGTTTAGAAGGCTGACAGTGACATGCATCAGAATGACAGAAATATCTCATTGCACACAGCTAAGAACTGTGGTTCTTCAGGAAACCACACTATCTCCTATGCTTTCCGTCTGGAAACTTCAGGTTTTTCTAAATATGACTGGAAGCACCAATAGAGAGTTTTATGAACATGGCTCATAATATCAAGAAAGTACTGGCCCACTGAAATTCTTTGGAAGAGGATTTTATCAAGCATATAAAAAACATATCAATATTGGAAATCTTCCAACCAAGTATTTGTGGGTTTTTTGTGGCACCTTAGCCTTGGCTGATTGCCAGTCTCCCATTCAACCAGACTCTCACACTGCCTCCTCAACAGGACAGGGGGAGAAAATTAGATTTAAAAGTTCCTGAGTTAAAATAAAGACAAAGAGATCACTTACCAATTACCACCATGGGCAAAACAGACTCAGCTTGGAGAAAACATTAAATTTATTGCTAATAAGAAATAGAGCATGATGGTGTGAAACAAAGACAAAACTAAAACACCTTCCCCAATCCTACCTCTTCTTATCATGATCACGTTCTCTCCTTCACTCTCAATTCCCACCTTTGAAAACGGCACAGAGGGGGGTCACAATCAGTCCAGGATGGATCCTCTCTGCTCCTTTCTCCCACTCACACTTTTCCCCTGCTTCTATTGTATTCCTCTGGGGAATGGTTTTTCCCCCAGAGTCCCCCTGAAGCCTGTGACCATGTAGTTTAACCCTTCCTTCCTATCTTTCCTATTCCTGACCTTATTGGCCCAGGTCCAGTTATCTTCCCTAAGCCGAAGACTAGATAAAGCCCTGTTTCTTCTTTGTTCTCTCTCTCTCCCTGGAACCATTTGAGAATAAAGCCTTGGACTGATCCTAGGGGTGAGAGCCTCTTTTGGAAAATCTTTTACTCTGTCCCCTGAGATACTTCCTCTAAAGCCCCTAAGGGACTGAGCTAGCCCAGGAGCCCGGGAGCGGACGGGGGGAACATCTCATGCTTCAGTATGGAGTCCCTTCCCACAAGATACAGACTTCATAAACTGCTCCTGTGTGGGCTCCCCACAGGCTCCAGAAGACCTCTTCCTGATGGAAAACCTGTTCCTGCGTGGGCTCCTCCCCATGGGCTGCAGCTCCTGCCAAGATTCTACTGTAACGTGAGCTCTTCACGGCTGGAAGTTCTTTCATGGTATCTCCACCTGCCACAGTGTGCGCTTCTCAGTGGGCTGCACTGTGAATACCTGATCCACTGTGGTCCTCCACAGCTCCACGTCTGCTCTAGTTCCCTTCTTCCTTCTCTCACTTTGGTATTTACAGGGTTGTTTCTTACATATTTTTCCAAATCTTCACTCTTAAAACTCCTGCGCAGCATTTTCTGGCCTTTCCTAACTGCTTTCCCAAAGATGTTCAGCTGTGGAGCTCAACTGTGGGACTTGGCTCTGCCCTGCAGTGAGTCTGGCACACAGCAGCTCCAAGCCTCCTCACAGATGCCATCCCTGAAGCCTCTCCCATCCACTCACTACCAAATGTGAACATGTGAACCCAACATACATTCCTAAAACTTCCTTCCTGTCATACCAAGCTAGCACAGGAAGAGTAAGTACACTTTTCCCTTGCCATAAATTCATTGTGGAAAATGAGTTAACAGGATAAACCAGGACAATATCCATTCATAGCCACCTGTATTTCATAAAAAAGCATGCAAATAATTATAATGATAACTTTTCTAGATAATCCTATTTCTAGAAAGAAAAGTCCTGTATGATTTTTTCTCTGCTGTACTTCAAAGTTAGCAGCAAACTCAGAATTTCTTTACTTCTTGGAGCTGGGAAGTTAGGACTAGGACTTTCTACAGCGGGTGGCTTGTTCAAGGATCCTGACATCACCTTGTACAATTTCTGTTTCAACCAAATGGCAAAGTGGGTGGAGTAAGCTTTGAAGCTATAGGAAAATAGCTTTGATAAAGCAGGTGATATTCCATGAATGGTTTTTGTCAGTCAGTATGAAAAAGCTTCTAATATGTGTTCATGAAACTTCTAGTGGGAGATTCTTGCTCCTTTGGATTGGTGAGACTGAATTCCATCCTTCATATTCATTAAGGGAATCTGTTTTCTTTTTCCAAAGCTGTTGCGGTGTGCTTTGTAGTTTCATGTTGTGTTTTTACCTGTTTTTATTATATAAGTTCTATAATGGTTTTTCCCAAGTTCCCCCTGTACTTCTCCCCATCTAGTACAATCTCCCACCTGGGAAATTCCCTGTTCCTCTCTGTTGCAATATGTTGTCAATCATCTGTTGCTCTCCTCCCCGGTCTGCCTTCCTCCGGGAGGCCTCTCCCCCTCCTTCCAGAGGCTTCAAAGAGGCTCGGTCCCTGATTAGGACAGGCTGGGAAGTTCCCCACCCCTCGTCTTCCAGTGGTTGTCTGTGTGCCATTCCCATTCCCCTGATTGGGTTTCCCTCTTGTGCCCACCCCTTTTCCCAGTCCCTTATAATCACTAACCCCGCCCCCAGCTCGCTCTCTTCGTCTCTCTCTCGCGCTCTTTCTTCTCTCTCTCTCCTCGGCGTTGTGGCTGCCTGCACCATGGGGTGCATGTGACAATAAACTCCATCTAAGCCTCCTTCTGATCCTTCGTTGAAGCCTCACCAACAGCTCTTGTGTAGCTCTGACCCACCGGGGGGTGATGGCCGGTCTGCCTGCTACTGCCTAACCAAGTCTGGAATGATTCCTAGCCAGGGCCAGCCGGGTTTAGCTGGAAATGCCATCTCCAGCAGGCACAGGAATCATTTCACAAGGCTGCAATATATAAACAGCTTGCTGCTAGGAAAAGGTTCCTTACTGAGAAGCTAGGGAACGATGTCCCTCAGGAGAGTGTTCAGAGTTCAAGAAGCATCTGGGCAATCCTCTTAGTCATGACATGGTTTGGGATTTTTAGGACTTGTAGGGAAGATGAAGTTGGACTCAGTGTTTCTTATGGGTCTCTTCCAAATTGAGATATTCTCTGGCTATAAGTGAGGCTTCAAGTTCTACCTGTGTTGTTTCTTTTATTTGTAAAAGCCACAGCTACTCATTAAGAGAAAGTCTCTCTACATGAGCATGGACTTTGTCTGAGTTTGTCTATGGCTTCACCTTTGCATAGGCAAGGAATTGCTGTCTCCTTATTTTAATACTGGAGATAGGTTGGAACTGCATGGGTGGATCTACCAGTGTCTTCAGAGGTTGCCTGTAAAGTGCTGGAAGAGCTAAGTGTATGTGTAGAGGCTTCATACCAGTTAGGAATCAATTAGATACCTTGCAAACAGTCCCAAGATGGTCAGAAAATATGACTTTGGAGAATTAAACCCAGGAGATGTTACTTCCGGACAGGGCTGACAAGACAAAGTTTGCAGAGATGATGGCCAAGGAAGTGATCTTGTGTACACAAATGTACAAACACTAACTCACAAATATAACTGATTCAAGTTAAATTTAACTAATAACTAATATAATAATTAATATATAAAATATATAACTAATTCAAATTAAATTTAATTATGTTTAATGCCTAGCATCATAGATGACAGTATAAAAAGTTTCACAAGCCACTGTAGAAGAAAGAAGACAGAATATATTTTTACATCCCTGCCTGAAAGCATAAAAGCCAACTAAAAGCACAGGAAAATAAAGTATTATCGAGGGTGCTTTCCAATTGAATACAGACCATGCAGACTCTCTTAGAATTACCACTGGTGCTGATTAAGAAAACACAAGCGTCAAACATCCTTTCCAAGCAACACAGAGAATGGACCCCTTCATTTGCCAAAGACACTCTCACTATGGTGAGTTGTGGTGATACCCATCTGTAGCTCCATTAGAGATGGGCAAGAAAGCAAGTAGGGAGTACTGGTTTTGATTGTGATGGATTTTATTTTCCTTATAGGAGCTCATGTGGTGCTATGTTTTAGATTTGTGATCAAAAGGGTATTGGCAGGATAGGAACGTTTTAGTTATTGCTGAGCAGTGCTTACAAAGGGTTGTGATCATTCTCCTCCCTCTCCTCAGGCTGCTCTATGATCTCAGGAATTCTTGTTAAGCCTTGGTCCTAATTAATGGCTGTTGATTGTTAAGCTCCTCTTGAGTATATCAATAGCACTGCCTGCTCCTCAGAACTTCTGTTTCCTAACAAACTTCTTTTTTCTAATGAATAGCCTTGGAAACTTATTTTTATCTGAATCACAGCTGGAGTTAAATAATATAATTGTTACTGGACTTTTGAGAAAAATCACTGACCTGGACTGAGGATGGAAACTGAAGTCTAAAGACAAGCATCTCACAACCCCAGGGTCCCACGGAAGGCCCCTTGAAGTCCCAGTGGCTCTGTCGGCACCTCCCTTGGAACAGGATGTGCCTCTCAGTGCTCATCAACTCACAGGTTGAGAACTCAAAGAAGCTTCATCAAAAACTGACAGTGAGGCCTGGGCTGGTCCTCCCTCCTCGAGGCTGAAGCCTTTGCCCCCTGAGAGATGCTAGGGCATCCAATGCATGTATCTCACCAGACTCTGGGGAGCTTTAAACAGGTGCTTTGTACATATTCACACACACATGAATATTTGAATATATACATGTCTGTTTCTGTGTGAATGTGCAAAAACTGACTTCAAATCTGTATAGCAAGTGTAGCATCAATGCTGCCATCTTCAATTCAACCTTAGGTTACTGTTGTGGTTATGGTAAATATTACAGAATCATTCTGTAAGAGTTAAATCAGTCAATGATTAAGTGCTGCCAGATACTTTAGATATAAAGCACTGGAGCAAATCCAAGGGTAGATTTGGCAAGGGGTCCATTGTGAACCTTGTGAGGGTCTCCCTTCCCCCTCTGCACCCTGATATTCTCCATCCTCACCCTTTTGCATACCCAGTCTCTGTTGTGTGTCACTCCAGATTGATTCTAATCTAGTTCTTCTTTGTGTGCTTTGTGCAAACCTGCTGTAGAACTTAGTCATGCTTTCATAAATTTATTATAAAAATGCTTTTGCTGATACATTTGGCAGAGTTTCTTTATGCAATCTTAACCACCCATTGACAGCAACCTTCAAAGACTTTGGTTTGTCATGCCATCCCACAAGCAACCAGGCTGGGATCGCACAAGAAATTGGAAGGTGATACACCTGTGACAGCTGATCCCAGTGACCACAGGGATATTCCATACCCTGTGGCACTACATACAGCAAAAAAAATCTAGGGGAAAGAAGTAAGAAAGTGGTAATTTCAGCCTTAGGGCATTTGTCATCCCAATTAACTGTCATCCCAATTAACTGTCATTCGAATTAATTGTTAAAATGCTAAAGACCTGCTTTTCTGGAAATGACTGAGTAATTGCTAATGGGAACTAGAAAAGAATTTCATGGTTTGCTTTGCTTGATCAGGCAGCTTCTGCTTTTCCTATTAAACTGTCTTTAACTCAACCCACGAGTTTTATCACTTTTATTCTTCAGATTATCTTTCCCATCCTCTTAGGGGAAGAGTGAGCAAGCAAGAAGTTGTGGGATTAATCCACAATGCAGGGTTTTATCAAGAAATGGAAAGGCTTGCTTCTGGGACAGAAATGGACCTTTTCAATCACCATTGGTTTTTTTCATGCTATAGTGTACATCCAGGAAGACAGCTGGACTGCACTGGAGCAGCTGTCCATAGACAGTAGGACACTGTAGGCAACTGGGGAGGAGTATCTGTACTCCTAAGAGGTGTGACAGAAATCAAAAATCTCATTTGCCCACTTCTCCATTCCCAGTGTCCACACTACTCCCTCAATTCCCATGCTTATATTCTCTAACACCTTGCATTACATAGGTAGCTGCGAGGATAGAGAATTCAATCCTTGTCCCCTTCTCCTGATAATGACAAACTATTCTGTTTCCCTATTTGTTGCGGTGTGTTTTTATCTAATGATTTAAGTGTAGTTTTCCTTCTGTTTTGTAAAAGCTTATTTAATAGTTCATTCCATGTTTCCCCCTATTCTCTTCCCCACTTGGTATAGTCCCCGCCCCTGGAAATCCCCTTGAGTTGTTTACTCGGAGTCTGTTATATGTCAATTATGTGCTGCTCCCCTCCCAGAGATTGAAATCCTCCACTCCTCAGCTTTCATTTGATATTGTATATACCACCCCTTTCCTGTGATTGGGTTTTCCTCGTGTGACCACTCCTTCTGTCTGTACCTGAAAACCCTTCATGCAGGCCCTGCTCAGGGCTTCTCCTGGGGCTGTGTGAGAGGACCCCAATAAACGTCATCTCATGGCACCTCAGGGAAGACTCCTTCTCCTTCCTTCGCTGTAGCCGCCCCTCCACTGCCCGTGCAGCTATGCACCTACCCACCGGGTGGGTCCTACCGGTTCTCCTGCAGGTCCCTACCAAGGCTGATGCAGTTCCCAGCCAGGGCAGCCAGGTACAGCTGGGAAGCCGCTTAGCGGGCACGGGAACACGCGTCACCTATTCATCTCCAACTCACCAAGCACAGTAAGAGGCTCCAGTTATGTTCAAGTGAAGCTTTTAAGTTTAGCTCTTACCAGGTAGGTGTCTGCTAGTCACAACAAACCAATTTACAGTGGCGTAAACACCATTGCATGAGAAAGAACCTGAGATAGACAATCCCTTCTGTATGCATCACTCTGCAGAAATTCTACATTCCTAAATACAATGTTTCGTCCCTGACAGTTCTATCCATGTGTATGCTTCATTGTGTTATTGGATAGACAGGGCTAGACATAGAAATGTTTCTTACTTCGTTCTGTCACATTACACAAAGACAAAAAATAGTTTTCAAACATTCTCTTACAAATAAGGACTAGTCCCTTCTTCTCCTTCATAAACAACTGCAGTGCATTTTGCCAGCATCCTGCTTGGAATGAACAGATCAAGTTTTAAGTAGCATCATTCACCAGACATTCTTTCCCACAGACAGATGTTCAATGGCTCTTCATAGGAGTTCACTGGCTTGGAAGGATTGTGAGGAGACAGTCTCATGTTTCAGAGTATGTTCCAGATAAGAGCCTGGCTTCATAGTATCATAAAATGGTGTGGTGTTCAAAGGAGACCTTGAAGACCATCTAGGTACAAACCTCTGCTGGGACACCTTAAATTAGACCAGGTTGCTCAGAGACCCAGCTGACTTGCCCTTGAACACCTGTAAGGATACCCTGTGGTAGGGTATCCACAACTTCCCTGGACAACCTCACCATCCTCACAGTAAAGAATTTCTTCCAACACCTAATCTGAACTTACTCTCCTACAGTTTGAAACCATTCTGCCTTGTCCTGTCACTACATGACCTTGTTAATAGTCCCTCTCCATCTTTTTTGTTAAGTTTCTCTTTGTGTACTGAAAGGCTACAAGTAGCCTTCTCTGTTCCAGACTGAACAATCCCAGTTCTTTCAGCTTTTCCTCATAGGAGAGGTGGTCCGTCCCTCTGATAATCTTGGTGTTCCTCCTCTGGACTCACTCCAGCAGGTCCATGTCCTTCCTGTGCTGGGACCCCAGAGCTGGATGCAGGGTTCCAGGCGGGGTCTTACCAGAGCAGAGCAGAGGGGCAGAATCCCCTCCCTCCCCTGCTGCTCACACTGCTTTGGATGCAGCCCAGGACGCGTTTGGCTTTCTGGGAGTGCTCATGGCTGGGTCATGTCCAACCTCATCCACCAGCACCCCCAAGGCCTTCTCACAGGGCTGCTCTCAATCTCTTCATTTCTCAGCCTGTGCTGGTGCCTGTGCAGGTACCTGTGTTGGTACCCTGACACCATGCAGTTGTTCTTCTTAAACCTGATGAGATTCCCACATGCCCACTTCTTGAGCTTATCTAGGTCCCTCTGGATGGCGTCCCATCCTTCAGGACCATTAACACCTTACAGAAGACTGAAATACTAGGCATGTGGAACCAAAAACAAGTCCCATTTTACAATCATCTGATTTGTGTGCACTGCTCTGTACAGACTTGGTTCAAATATGGAAAACAAAACAATATTCAAAAGGAACTTACATGCTGTGACTAAGAAAGTGAATTTAATAGTGAAGTGCATAGTTGGGTCATTTGAACAATTTCTTTAGAAAGTCAAATACAATATCAATATTCTACAGGGTTGTGAATAGGGGAAATGTTGAGAATTACAGCTCTTCCAGGCTACTCAGAACCCATGACAAAAAAAATGTACCCTGGTCTCCTTCTCAGGGAGAAGGAGAAAGGTTATTTTCTGTAGAGACCTGCACTCAACAGATCTTGGCAGGAGCAGCTGGACCTGGTACAGGCACTTTTTCTCACACTAGTAGTACTCCCATTTCCATTTAAAGAGAAGACAGCAGCAGCCTCTTCAAAATCAGCCCTACACTGCACAGACCACTGCTTTGTTGCCCTTTTGTAGAAGCAGGTTGCCAACTGCAGCAAGGGATCTCAGCCTTTCCTGAACGGAGCGGTTTTCCTGCTTAGATTGCTGATTCTCAGGGATCCCCACTGGGCTCAGTGCTAGTATAAGAAGGAGCTCACCCAGCTTGCTGCTTATCTGCCTCAGAGCACCATGAGTGTTCACATGAAGACTGTGCCAAGAGTAAGGTCTCCTTCTCCACCTTTCTTGGTGCCACAGCTCTTACACCACTGGACTACAGCTTTTTAACAGCTGACCCTCATTTAATTTAATCTAATCATTCTAGTATTGGAGATTCTAGGGGAGACAGAATTCAATGCAGATAATGGTTTTGCTAGACAAAAACAGAGTAGAAAGGCCCAGGCTTCTAGCAACACCAGATCTATTGTAAAATATGTATTTAGAAAGGGCTTTGAAGATGAGCCAGCACTTTGCATCAGATGACAGGATATTCTTACAAAAGAGTCAAACTCCAACTACAGTGTCATTACACTAAATATGTTTTTTGGGTCATGTACAACTAATTAATCCAAACTAGATTATTAATTACATTTTCAAGATTAGTGTCCCTTATCTTTCATACTCCATACATGTGGCTGGGACTCTCACTGGAGCTTAAATATTTCCATTTAAGAGCTAGAGGGGCTATGCAAATCTTAGCCTACATTTTTGTGACTTAAGACCATTAACCATTCTGAATTGATACAGAAATAGATCTCCATACTGTGGTTAATCTTCTGTTTATGTGAAACCTCTAGTAAAAAAAATGTTATGTAATTGGACACTGTCTTGTAGAGCAAAAGCAGACATTTATATGAACTATGTATTTTTTCTCCTACTTTCTCTGTGTGACACCAAGTTCCCTCAATGTGAAAAACAACAAAACCCAGAAACTCTTAAATAGCATGGTTCAGATGAGAAGCTGGTTTAGTTTTGAACTGGAAAATCATCCTATTATAGGAACAAGATCACAACCTCACAAAAGGCCTGCAATACAAGAGCTCTGGATTTTCAGCATTGCTCCACCACTGCAGAGGAAAGGCAAGACCAAGAAGTTCTGATATGGACAAAGTTATCTTCTGTTTTCCCATCACACACTTTTGTACATGATCAGTGTAACACTGAGAAGAGAAACCCGTAGAGCATGTGGCTCAGGGACCTCTGGCAGTTCTTCAAGAGTGACAGATACACATGACAGTTTGTAGTGGAAAGCCAGCTTTCCCTAAATTTGGTTATGAGTATCTGCTGAACAGCAAGACAACTCTGACAGCCAGCCTCTGTAGGGAGCTTGGCTCATTCTTCTACAATGCTCTCTCCATCTACAGAATGATTTTTTTTTTTTCAATCCTGCTTATTAAAAGAAACCAAACAAAGAAAAATTCCTTGAACTTCAGACTTTTAATTCTCACTCCTCAAGGAAGTCATTCCTTCTTTTGTTTATTTCTCACAACATTTTCATTCTTGAGGTGGTAATCTAATCTTAGCTGGACTTGCAGCTAGCAGTTTATTTCAGCTATCAGTTCAAGGAAGATCAGAATCTGGCTGGTGTCTTTTTTTGTATTGAAGCAGGAAAGATTTGTCCAGCTTGTGTGACAGCATAGAGGGAAGAAGTAGAACTCCTTAAAATGGTATCTGTTCAGGATGAGTGATGGAACTGGTCTCTCAGGATCCCTTTAAGGTCCATTTTGCAGCACATGGGGATCTCACAGAGATGAGGCCAAATAAGAATCCCAATTGAAATGGCTTTCCAGTGAAGTTGTGGATTGGCTGAAACTCAAATTTTTCATAGCAAAGCAGCATGAACTTTCAGTGTTTAGATTTTTCTCCGCCATACATAATTCTTCTTGTGGATGGGAAGACATCCACAAGAATAAAAGTTTTCTCCTCTGGTTTGACAAGAGGGATAGGAGAAATACCAGGAAAAAGGAATTTTCTTATACGAGTCTCCTTTGTTTCCAACTGTCACAGATCCAAAGTTCTTTTTCACACCTCAGCTGCAGCATTTTTGATATCTCACAGGCTAATTCTAACTCAGCTTAAGTATTCAACTTCCCAAGAAGTTTAATTATGTTTATCATGGGATGTCATAAAATTCCCTGAAAGGATAGTCTTTAATTACAATCCTGTTTGCTTTGACAGCACATTTGTGAATTGTATGATTATTATTTGGACTACCAGTAAGCAGGATTAAAACATTTTTCTACAAGAATGAATTAAATCTGCCCCAAGACTATTAGGTTCTTTTATTTATTTTCTAAGCAAGTAGATCACCTGGCAAAACTAAGTTGCTAGCATTAATCAAACTGTCCTCTTGCTTTATCACAATTAACATGAAATATATAGTCTTAATATTCTCCTGATTAGCACACAAAGCCGATGTTCAGCATAGAGTGAATAAACATAGCTTTCTATACTCTTACAGCTTCATTAATCCCAACACACTATTTGGTTTATGCAATTGCCTGAGTGCTCCTCTGGAAAATCAGGGTAGACTTCTGATCAGGATGAAAGGAGCTGCTGTTGCAATCATTCAGGATCCAGAAAGTAAGGGCTTTGCTCAAGTTTGGTTTGGGGACTGAAGGACAATCTGGAGAATTCTTAACAAAGTGGCATAAACAGAAATCTATTTGCCACCAGAAAGTTTCTCCTAATGCCTTCATGAATTAAATTTCCCTAGTGGCTTTTAAAACACATTTCTAGTTCTTTGTTCTCACTGAGGACAGAGAACAGCTTATCCTATTACTCAACGTACCAACCTTCTTACCCAAGGAATTGATAATGGCCATACCTTGGCGCTGCAACCTGGATATGAGCAATCTCTCTTTTGGGTAACACAATATTCACAGCTTTGAAGAACTACTTGAGACACAGCTTATCCCTACTTTCTGGATCCCTCCAGAAGTAATGTAAAGAAAAATCATGAGAGAGACTGGAAGCATGAAAACTATAGAGCATGCACCATTTCAAACATTATTTTAGAGCAAGATACCTGCAAAATATTTTGAAAATGGTGAGAGAGTTATGTGTGCCAAACTGCTGTTTGCCGAGTTTGCAAGTCTGCATTTAGTCTGAGACAACACCATTGAAAATGCAATATTCTCCAACTGCTTGTGGCTAAAAAAAAGAAAAAAAATTCTTCCAAGACACAGCAAGGTTTCCAGTGAATCAGGGGGAAAATGTGGGAAGTACTGAGAAAGAAGTTAGACTAACCAGGTGAAATGACAGTGAAAGTAAAAGATCCATAGTATCTATCATTAATTGGTCATGCCTCATTGGAAGCACATGAGAGAAACCTCAGGGAAAGGGGATTCTCTTATAGTGTAAAATGAGCCTTTTTATCCCTAGGTCAGTCCTCCCTACACATGGTTTCACGGATGCAGCAGGAAGGTCATACAGACCTGCCACCCCAGACATGCTGCTAAGCATCTCTCCATAACCAGGACTCTTCCCCAGCTCTCATGGCCCTTCTACTCTTTGGCCCAGCAGTCTTTATCTTTGGATCAATTGCCAGCCTCCAAAATCAGTCTTGATTTTTTTTCTCCTTCTCCCCCAGCCAAGTTCTTTACTGGAGTGATTGTGGTTATCTCAGTGGTATAAGTGAGCCTTTGTGGGAACGGTCCTGTGACTGGAATACTATGATGGACAGTAACAGACTTTTCAGTAGAGACAGGCAGGGAAGCTGAGATGGAGGGATAGCACTCAGTGTAAAGCAGGGGTTGTACTTCACAGTAATTGCAGCTGTGGATATGTTGAGACTTCCTGGGTAAGGAATAGCAGAAAAATGAAGTGGAAGTGGAATAAAAAATGAAGTGGAATAACAAAGTGGAAGAGATTTTGGGGGTCTACTACAAGTCACCCAGCTAGGATGGTGACAGTAATGTATGATTATTCAGTCAAGAGTTAAGGGAAACCTCTAGGTCAGTTGTTCTTATGGGCAAATTCAACTTACCAGATGTGTTGTTTGTAAATAAAATGGTCTTGTGGGTGTTGTGATGATCAGTGGCTGACTTGGCTATTGTATCATTAAATGGTTAAGTTTAAAGACTGGACGTATGCAGAAAACTACCAGCAGAGCTACTACAATGGTTTTTGGAAGAGCAGACTTTAGATTGCTCAGGACACTGTTTTGAAAAGTTCCCTAGGAACTGGTTTTCAAGGGCATTTGGGTCCATAAATGCTGATCAGTTGTAAGAGCTATCTTTTGAGAATGGAGGATCAGAAGTATATGTAAAAATTCAAGTAAGTGAGAGAAAAGTTCAGCTTGGCTGGACAGGAGTTTCCTTTTGGAACATGGAGGAAGAAAATTTGTACAGTTTTTGGAAGAAAATTTAGGCTACACAGGAGGGCTACTGAGATGCCATAGAGAGAAAATTCACATGGCCAAAGCTCAGCTGGAGCTGAAGACAGACATACTATGGTAGATGGCAAAACGACCTTTTAAAGTGTTTGTATTTTAACAGGAAAAAAAAGTCCATTGCATGAGGAGGTTGGTCACCTCACAAACAGAGATAAAGATAAAGCAGTGACATTTCATTCCTTCTTCATACCTGCCTCTAACATCAATGGAGGGCCTTGTGACCTCTTCAGCTTCAGGTGAAGGACCACAATTATATGCTCCCCCAGTCAGCTTTGAGCTTGTACTGAATTTTCTGCTGCAGATGAATGCACGGAAGTATATGAGGACCAATGGGATTCGTCCCAGGATACTGAAAGATATGGCTGATAGTATTGCAGGACTTCATTATTTATCAACAGTCTTGTGAATCTGAAGAGGTCTCAGTCAACAGGAAACTAGCAAATATTATTCTTATTTTCAAGAATTGCAAGAAAGAAGACCCTGCTAATTACAGGCCTCTCGGTCTCTGTTCAGTGTCTGGTAAAATTATGGAGAATATTATTCTGGGAATTATTGAAAAGCACTTCAGAGAAAATGCAGTTGTTAGTCAAAGCAACCATGGATTTGTGAAGGGACAGTCATGCCTTGCTAACTTAATATCCATTTATGAAAAGATTACACATGTAGTGGACAAATGAAAGGCAGTGGATATGTGGGGTTTTATTTTCTAATAGCTTTTGACTATGACTTTCACTGTATCCCTCTGGACAAAGTGCCCAGTGTCCACATACTGCATGAACAGTTGCCTTGAAACCCCTGGCTCAAAGAGCTGTGACAAGCAGGGTGACCAGTGGTGACCAGTCACTACTAGTGTTCCCCAGGGCTCCATTTCAGGCCCTGTTCTTTTCAATGTTTTTGTCAGTGACGGGGACACCAGAGCTTAGGGTGCATTAATCAGGTTTGCAGTGATACTAAGCTAGGATGAGCTCTGGATTCCCTTGAGCATAGAGTGGTCTTACAGAGAGATCTTGATAGAGTAGAGTGCCAGGATTCACCAACAGTATGAATTTAACAAAGATAAATGCCTGGATTCAGCCCTTGCAGTGGTATAATCCCAGATGTCTGTACAGTTTTGGAGACTAGAGGTGGAGTACAGCACAGAAAGGGAATTAGGGGTTTTCCTTGTTCATTAGCCCAATGTGAGTCAAAAAAATGCCCTGGAGCCCAAAAGTGCTTTAAGTGTTGCATTAAGCACACTGCATCTAACCAGTCCAAAGCAGTGATTATTCCATGATACTCATATTGGTGCAGCTTCACATCAGGTGTTTTGTGGAGATTTTGGCTTCGCAATATAAGAAGGAGATAAAAAATATTAAAATGTGTCCAAAAGAGGGCAACAAGCATGAGAACACATGCCAGCTGAGCAAAGAATGGCAGAAAGGAGCCCATCTGATCTTGTTTTGTTCAGCTGGCACGAGAGATATTTGTCCCATGGCAGAGATCATGGAGTCACACAATATATTAGAAGCATCAAATGCTTGAGTTGGAAGTGTTCTTGTTTTTATAAACAATCAAAAAATATTTCTTTTACTTTCCTCATAGACTTCAAAAATATATAAATATGTATATTACTATATATGTATGAGAAAAAGTCAAGCTCATTAAAAGTTCATCCCAACAGAGAGAATTCACAAGCAGATCTATTGGTAGAGAGGGATTAATACAGGAACATAATATTTGCTGCTATCTGCAGCTGCCACTGCAGTATTAAATATTCTCTTGTCCTTGAGATTTTCTTGTCAGAATATTCTGAGGCTGCTTTCATTACTGGAAGGACTTGTTTCTCCATGACATAGGTCAAGTTCTACCATAAAAAACTCTTGCAGTCTGTTTAGATTGTGGATGAGAGAATAGATGTTATTGTGGTCCTACACTAAACATTGTACCAGGACAGTCTGAAAGCACCACTAACTTATTCCACGATGTTGGTAAGATGACCAGAAGCAGTCTAATGGCTTGCACAGATCCAAAGGAAGGCAGTTCTTGGGAAAGGGCTGCTCTAGAAATTAAGACCAAATTAATTTCCCTTGCAAGCAAACTTAGAGGGAAGTTAGCTCCGGGAGCAGTTGTTAAGGAACTTAATTGCTCATTTATAAAGCAGCAGCAGGGAAAACAACCCTCAATTTTAAGCCATCAGGTGGTTTGTGGTATTAAAGTACACTTTGAATTCCCACATGAGTAATACTTAAAAGGAGTTAAAGGGCAGAGTCCGTATTAGTGAATTAAATTGCACAGATGGTGTAATTATGCAGAAATAAGCATCAGAAACACAGGGAAGTTAGTGTTACACTTAAAATGAAATCTTAAGATATGGAAATGCAGTTAAAGCAGTCAAAGAGCCTTATCTTTCCTTATAGTGACACTATGAGGGAGAAAATGGAAAGGGAAAAAAAGAAATGTGCCTTCAGTTTCACTTTCAAAATCTATAATATTTTAAGTGTTTATCATAAATGTATGGACTTCCTTCTCCACTACAGCCAAGTGAGGGAATCAACAACTTCCATTTTTTATTGCTGCTAGGTTACAGGCCTGACTATTTCCTAACTGTGAGGGATTCTACATGAAGACAACTGCATTTCTAGACTTAGCGACAATACCTTTAGGTCATGTGATTTTCAACAAGCACAGGAAATTACGAGCAAGCAGCTGATTATGAACCTTAAGAAACTGAAAAATGTAGTACTTGAGGCAAAGAAACAGTCTCGGAATAAGAGTATGTCATAAAGAAAGCAGGATCACAATCATGTTTATGCAGATTTGTAGTACAGGCCACTGCTCAAAGTTTCCTGGCATCAAACAATGTAAAGTATGAAATGAAGGAGCAGCATCTGCCTGGCAGGCTATTAATGGTCAAGTTGTTCTTTTCAAGGACACTGACTAGTAATGTCCATCTGTATCAGTGAAGGGAGAGTCCCAAGTATTTTATCAAACTGATCAAAATTATGATAAGTGGTTAGTGCAAGAACCCAGATGAAAAAAATAGCTTTGATGCCAACAAGAAGGTGAGGAATACAGAACTACTTACTTTGAGTTCTTGGATATCTCAGTTGTTAGTTTAGAGATCACAAGTATTTTGTTGCATATCTGCCAGTTAACCAGGCTTCCTCACACACCTATTTATGAAGAAGCATCAGTCTTCTAGTGGAGACAATCTTCTAGGACAACAATTCAGATTACCTCATCTTATAATACATTTCACATATGAAGAGCAGATGCAATGACAGAATGAAGTCCAGAAGTGAACTGCCCACCAATCAGACCTCCAGTGACATTATCTATGGAAAATGGGAAGTTCTTTGACTTTTTGGAAGTTGTAGAAATACACTTAATTTTCAGCATACCACTTCCTACAGCTCCACTACCCCTTCCTGGAAGAAGCTTAATCAGGTTAGCAGTGTCCATTGTATGCCAAGACTTCCTTTCCCTAAGGTAAACAAAGATGTTGGGAAAACCCAGGAAGTGGCCAATCATTCATTCATCATCTTGTGCATCTCCTGCCCAGCTGACTCAGCACTCCAACGTTTGGAAGAGATTATAAGAATGAAAGCAGAAACCACTGGACCCTTAAAGCCACAGATACATGTTCCTTACCACCCAGGAAATTCAGTGTGTATCTGAGGTTAATCACAGTTACCACACTAGCTTTGCACTTGTCCCAAAGCTAGTTCTTTCTTCTTAGTCAAAACAGCTTGAGTAACCTCCATGGCCTCAGATGTTTCAGACACACATCACTTAGTAAAGCATGCACATGTGCCAGGGTTTTTAGTGAGGAGCAAGGAAAAGCACTTAGAGCACAGATTCACACTTGAGGCTCATGATCCAGCCCTTGTTCTGGTGCCTCATCCAACAGCAGGCCTCAGAGATACCTTCAAGTGAAGCTAATAGGTTGTGCCTTTAAAAGATGGGAGCACCTGCGTGTCCAACAGAGATAACATTTCCAAGCACACATGCTTGCAACTTCTTGCTGATATGGGTAACCTTCAAATTAGTAGAGTGGCTGTCAAATGTGACCCACTCTGTAAAATATTGCATGTACCTGCACATCCTTCAGGTAATCCTCAAGAAGTTCTGGGTGTCAGAACCTGACCACTGGGATACACTGCCTTGCAGAAGTCGTTTTTCAGATTTCCAAAGGATGGTTCTTACCTGTGAATGTGTTTAGGCCATCTTTAGGAAAGGCCTAAATTCACCAGTGCAAAAAAGAAAATGGGGTCAGATCAAATAAAAACCTCACTTCATCAAATACAAAGAAAGTGCAAGAAATATGATCTTGATAAACAAACCAGTTTAGGTCAGGATTTGAACAGTAGTTTGACATGTAAATGAAATAAATCCATGTGAAGAAAGAAGTGGGCATCTTCATTAAAGAATACCACTACCATATTTTATTAATCTCAGCAGTGAAAGAAGCCAATCACAAAGCTGAGTTTTACAGGGAAAAAACCTCCAGTTGACAGCTGCCTCCTTTTCCAAGACTATGTCTTCCTTTGAATGCTAATATGGGGACTTCTCTTATGCATTCATTGGCCTCATCAAACTGTCTATATGAAACCAAAAGAATATGTTGATTAGGTACTGAATATGCTGAAATATGAGTAAGAGTTAATTGTGTGTGAACTGAAATGGGTTTTTGACTTTTTGAGTTTCTAATTTCATTTACATTAATACATCAGAAATACAATTGTCCTGCTAGCTGTGGTTTCAGTAATATCAATTAACCAGTCTGAGGGCATGTGTGATTATCGAGACATGGGCATAACCTTTGAAAGATGGAAAGATTTCTGTCTGTTTCTTAATTCTCTTCTGTGACACAATTATCTCTGTACAAAAATATCTTTCACTATTAGTGGTATTTATTAGGCACAAATTAATTTTAGCAAAAATAGAAAATTATTTTTATTCTTAGATTCTCAACAAAATGGAATTAATGTCGTATTAAAGATCACACATAAAACCGAGAGAGAGAGAATTTGGTTATTACCAGTGCAGGTGCAAAGATGACGATTCCATCAGCAATTGGAATTTCCACCTGAACCCTCGCAGAAAAAACCTTCCTGCTTCTCTAGTTGTGGGGAACTCCCCTAAACCTTGGATTGGTCTCTGCAAAAGGGTCATTGCTGAAAAAAGGGGAGGAGGAGAAATATCTTCAATTTGTGCTATATGCTTTGGATTTTGGATATACACACCCTTTCTCAGGTGTGAAGCAGAATCAGTAAAGTCTGAAGCAGTGCCACAAGTCAAATTCCTAAATGTGAAGTAGAAACATTTTGCAAATGTGTTCCTGGAACTCATCTCACACAAGCCCTGCAAAATACAAGCTTGGTAGCAAAACCCCTGAAGTTAAGACAAATTATTCAGTCTCCATAACAGTGTGCATGTCATGTCACAGCCTCTTTATTCACTATCTACTTTTCTTGAAACTGTTCAACAGACCTTTCCACAAGGACTGGCTCTTGAACTTCTGCTTAAGCTGAAGTTCCTAACATGGGCCCTGGAGTTCTCTGTTGGAGTTCTAAGCTGGAAAGACCAAGATTTGATGAATCCTATAAAGTCTTCTCTTTCTATAAAGATTTGTTCCCTCAGGACACGCTCAGGGTTTCAAAGTCTACAAGTAGAGCACTTTAGCTCTTAATATGTAGGTCTACATTTTGTCATACAGCAACCTTTCTCAAATAAATGACATCTGTTTCAACGGCAGATGCATTTCTTCTGTCCCACCTGGTGCTGGGCAGATCATCTGTTTGTGCTGACTGTTGCATGGAGTGGAGGCAACCATTGCTTATCTATGGTCCAAAGTTCTCTGTCTTCCTTCACTTCTGGGGCAGTTACTTGATCTTCTAGAAACACTACCCAGTGAAAGACCAAAGACTGAACCAGATGTAACACTTTAATGGCACCATTTTTTTTCTGTTGTCTTCACATTCAAGCTCCCTCTTGATATGAATGGAGATCTTAGTCAATTAAAAAAAAACATACTTGAGGGAGAGAAGATGGGAAGAAATTGTTTTGATTGACAGCAGTAGAAAGCTTGCCAAAGGGGGTTTTTTTAGAAACTAAGCTCAAAATATAAAGGCTGAAGCAAGAGCTGCTGAAGTCAGCGGAAACATTGCACTGAGCCTGTTCAAACACTTGGTCTAGGAGGAACATAATCACTCAAAGGTAGTTGTGTGGAGTGGACAAAAAAGACCTTGGTTTAAGATACAAAAAGAAAAAAGTATGACTTTTATGGCATTATTATCCTTCATAGGAGCATTACTGTTTAAGATGCAAGGAAAAAAATAACCCCCCTTCAAAATATAGAGTTTAATTCAGAAACAAAGAGCTTATGACTCATCATTGTTGTGACTAATGATACCAGATATTTTGGAAGTTTCTAACCTGTCAACAGGATGCAGATTCAATTATTTCAAGAGTGTGATCACTTTTGCTAAACCCCAAAACTGCTTTTCTCCAGACACAGAAAAGAAAATCAGTTACTATGAGAGTCATAGGAGGTTCTTGGTAGCTACCTAGAGATAGGAAACTACGTAGACGTGAAAAAAGTGGACATTACCCAACAGTATAGGAACCCACTGGAAAGACAAAATTCCCATTACTTAAAGCAGTGCCTTCAAAAGGCAGCTTTATTGTGCCTGATGAACAGTTTTTTGTTACCAGTTGGCTTGGTGGCTTGGCGACTTGTTCTGGAGGCACTGGCTTGGCACAGAAAAAAATCAGAGAATAGAATGGTTCATCTGCTAAGTTCTGTCCTTGGAAATAAGACAGTCTTTGTTTATTTTTTCTTCTTCAATGTGAATCTCTTGTGAAAGTCCTGGGCATAAAGATGTTTTTCAATGGACCCTAGAAGTCTGAAAAGCTGTCAGACTTGCAGTGCTGGATTGCTCTGTTGCAAATCTTTACTCAGGTAACTTTGAGACCTAGCTATTTCTAGATCCCAACATCTGAGTTAACTTTGAATGTGTCTGGCAGCCCAGATTACTGACTGTGGCCCACATCACTCTGTGAAAGTGTATGTAGACATTGTGCTGGGTGACATCTGTCTACCTGTAGTACTGGTAACAGTCTGGTAACAGACATTCAATTAGTCATATGCATCAGCATAGCTTCGGACAACCTATTGCCTCCTTAGAAATGATAAGACAACTCTGTACAATATAAAATAAAGCCTAGAGCTCTGACTGACAGCTCTGAAACTGGGGTGCCCTTTTGATGCAGTGCTTGCATCCTGCAAGAAGGAATGTGCTGCCTGCAGTTCTGGAGGCCTCAACCTATTAAATCTCTGAAGAGGAAGGCATACGAACCACTCTTTGTCACCCTGTTGCTCACACATTTTACTTAGGCTAGAAAAAGGTCTGCTACCTTAAGGATGCTATTAACACTTCACTTATTATTGTTTGGCTTAATTAAATGGCTCTGAATAGTAACTGCCTGGGGAATGAAGGTAAATGTTTTATTAACAGGAATGCAAAAAAAAAAAAAAAATGGCCAGGAATATGTGTTGGAAAAGGTATTGCAACTTAATTTACCAGCTCTTCTGGGGAGTCTCTTCTGAGACTTAATGGTAGAAGACTTGTAACTTGGGAGGACAGCACTGACACATAATTTGGGAAAAGACAAAATTTATTAGCTTCAGTTACACAGTTCCTGCTCAGTATGGTCCAAACTAGACTGAGCCATAGGGAATATCATCAATGGCATTTCTGCTGGATTAGGGACCCTGTTCTCTGCCTCTCTCCAGCCCTCATTGATTTTTTTAATTGGCCTTTTCTTGAGTTGTGATTCTGGTCACCAGAACACCAGTGTATCAGCATCACAGCTCTAGATGTGCCCCCAAAATCTCTTTCTTGTCTAATGAGGTAAGCACTGTTAATTCAGCAGTTCTACACTGAGAATTATTCTACAATAATGTGTCTACATGAGCTCATGTGACAGAAGCACTATTAATCATTTAGACAGTTGGAAGCAGGCTGTAATTCATCACTACAGCTGCATAAGAATGACTTTATTTATATTACTTTTGCTACTCCTTCAGGATTCCTTTTATCAAGAATCTGCCCAGTATAAATATGTATAGCAGAGTTAATTTCCTTGAAATCAGACTTTGTACTGGAAATGGTCACAGAACCATTATTATCTCTAACAATGTAGCATGCATCACTGCAATATTTTTTCAAATCAAATTGAAATCTAAAAACTGACTGTAAAAAGAAAAATAGTAATTGTGTTTCTTATTGCCCCTATGAGTGCAGCTTGTACTTACAAGAAGATTTTCAATGTAGCCAGCGCATAAAGATGACAGACACAGCTGTCACTAGGTACATATTTCAAAGAAAATCTTTGAGAACTTCTTGTCATGCAGTCAGGAAAAAAATAATTCTAATTCCATGAGTATGACAGTTTCTTCATCACTTTTAATTCTCTGACCACCTTCATTTTTGTCTACAGCTTTAGAAATCTTCTTGATTTATCAGTTATTTGTGTGGTATCATTGTGAGCTTCTGTTAAATGCCTGGCCTAGCAGAGGCAAGAACAGCTCCAGGAGTAAATGCAACATGACAAGAGCCACTGATATTTCGAGGGGCTTTAATTATTTCTCAGCTATGGTAGCATGGATAGGATTTATTTGAAACTTTCCCTCATAAGAAATGTTTCAGTTTAGATATACATCAAAGTTCAGTGGGGGAAGGGGTACATGCTATCATCCTAATACAAGTGAACTAAGTCATCTTCACGAGCTACACAAACACCTCTGGCACTTGCCTTTTCTTAAGAGCTGAAGGCTCTCACAGTATGAGGGCATTCAATATGCTATCAGCATACTACCAGGAGCTGCTGACTTTTCAGAAATATCTGTGTCCAGCTGGCCTGCTGTTCTGGGATTAGTCAGCTTCGTCCACAAGGCACTGTTTCCACAAGAGGGATCAATTCCCTCCCTTCTTGTATCCTTGGCATTATAGGTGTCCAAATGCTTAAAAGCAAGGAGTCTCATGTGCCTCCTCAATTCAGGATACACAGCACATGCACACGCACAAACCCCAATTCCTGCACAGTTCTTTGTGGGGTCAGGGAATGAAATCCCCTGAGGGAGTAGTAGTTTGTTAGGTATGGTTTGGCCTTAGGGTTTTTACTATACATGTGCAAGACATGACTATTCTGAGGGACAGAACATCCTAATACTTTTCAACAGAGTAATTTGACCTTCCTATTGGAGCCCATTTAGTTATGAAGCTGTAATCGAGACTCAATACTCATGAAATTAAAATATTTATGGCCTTCTAAAATTATTGTGCTACAGAAATATTGAAAAGGGATACAGGAGAGTTGTGACTGCTTGTCTCTCACTCCGAAATCATGAGAGATAGCTTTTTGGTAAGACACTCTTCTGAAAGATATGTAGTTACCATACTCTCCAGCCAGACTTTCATCATCCTTTCACCACTCCATCCCAATACCGCGCTATCTTTATTGCAGAATGATTTTCTCAGGTCTAGGTTTCTTTTCTTGAAGCTTGATCCATTCTTCATCATTTCTAGGAATTCATAATATTTCAAATGGTATTCCTATGATTTTGGGCAAGTTTTCTTGGATAACTTCCCTGGAGAACAACAGAAGACTTTGGCCCCTAGACAGTTTAATTGTTCCATTTGGACTGGGTCAGCATAATGGAGCAAAATCCATTGGATGAGGAAGTAAGACACAATGCTGTAAGCACACATCAGACTTGGTTTATATTTATCATAGCATGAAAGAATCATAGAATGGTTTGGGTTTGAAGGGGGCCTTGAGATTATCTAGTTCTAACACCTCTACAATGGCTAGGTCAGTTTGCTCAGAGCTCCATCTGACCTGGCCTTGAACACTTCCAGCGATGAGGTATCTACATCTTCACCTGTCTCACTATCCTCACAGTAAAGAATGTCTTCTTAATATCTAATCTAAAATTACTCTCTCAGTTTGAGCCCATTCCTCCATGTCCTGTCACTACATATTTTTCTAAATAATCCCTCTCCACCTTCTCTGTAAAGTCCCTTCAGAGACTGGAAGGCCACAGTTAGGTTATCCCAAACGCTTTTCCAGGCTGAAAAGTCCCAGTTCTCTTGTCCTTTCTTCATAGAAGAGGTCCTCCATCCCTCTATCTGTCGTGGTCTCCTTCCTCTGGACTCAGTCCAACAGGTCCATGTCCTTCCTGTGCTGGCACCCCTCAGCTGGTTGCAGGGTTCCAGGAGCAGAGCAGAGCAAAGCAGAGGGGCAGAATCCCCTGCCTCACCCTCCTAGCCACACTAGTTTTAGAAACAGTTGTTAGCTTTTGAAATACATGTTTGGGGTCTTTTTTCGATTTTATCGACTTGTTGGTAATCAGGAAGCTATGGCAATTACATAACATATGGAAAGAAAACCTTCATCTTATTTAGCAAACAATGATGCATAGTTTACTTAACAAAAAAAGGAGTTTTACTTATGCTATTAGGTCAAGTTATGCTTCAAAAGAAATTGAAACTATTTAGAAGTCTGTAGTACATCTTTAAGAATCTACTTTTATTTATATTATCTGCTCTAAGTCGAATATACATAGAGGAAAAAAAATCAGAATAGGTCTTGCATCCTGAAACTGATTTTTTAAACAAAATTACCACTTTTACAAATACTGAGCGAGTTTAATAGCCTAAAGGCCATCACTGCATTTCAAGATCTCAAAATAAGTTCCCACTCATATGACACAGGAAAAAAATACATTCTGCTTCTCTTTCTTGGAACTTTATCCAGTTTCCTCAACTCCCAGTAAACCAGTCACTGAAACAATTTTGGTACATGCAACGACATTTCTGCTGCAGTATGTACATGGACATCAGGCTGAGTTTGCCTTCCTGTACCAATATGGCTGGGTTTTTCAACACAGCCTTTCACAGGTCATGTTTACTCATGTTCTATTCCTGAAAATGCATAATAGAGGTAGATCACTTGACCAAATGCTATCAGATATAATTACCATCAATATTTATTATATTATGAACTTATGTATGTTGAATGGGTTTCTATATTTACATTCATTATTTGCCTTTAAATTGCTAAGAAAATTTGCATTCGTTTGGAGCTACAAAGAAATACAACAGCCTGAGAATGACAATAGAGTTCTCCTTAGGCAGGGATATCCGTCTTTCTCTGCAGAAACAGAAATTAGGCAGAGCAGCAGACCTTTATATGTCACAGCCAGTAGATGAGGTATCAAAAAAACCCCTGTACAGCAGTAGACCATTTTTTTGGTACTTTTATTTTCCTCCATAGTTGTCATACAAGTGATGATGATTATGCAATTTTGGAAAGCTTTCAACTACCAGAATCAGAATCTATGGAGTTGTTTAGAAATTCTTATCTGGATTCATGTGTTTCCTTGTGGCCATTTTTCAGTGGAGTCTTTCCTCATTCCACTAACACCACCTACGTGTCTCTTTCAGGAGGTCTCAGTGCTTAGCCAAGAGCACAGCTGCTTTCCACTTCCAAGTGACCTTGTAAGAACCATTAGGTGGTCAAGCAAGAGAGAAGATAAAAAAGCATCTGAACAGCCTTAGTGTTTCTTAACACAAAGGGCAAAAATAGATACACTTCTTTTTCTAAGACAGGGCCTTTGATAATGAGCAGTGTAAAACAAAGCCTTCCTCTCCCACAAGTCAGCCAGTGTGCAACCTTCAGCTCACACTTACTTCATCACCGTGTTGGGGATATCCAGCATTAAACACTGGTCTGAAAACAAGACAAGCCTCAAATACAAAAGACAGTGTGTCCTAGAATAATCTCTGAGCATGTTGCTACAAAAGACAGTACTTTAGTCAGGTCTACCTAACATTTAGGATATCATTGTCTCTTCAAAGCCCCTGACATGCAGTGTCTGTGCTAGATGATGTACAAACCTTTAGAACAAGAAAACACATAGTCAGTACCTAAGGAAACAGGAAACCAGAGCATACTCTGGCAATAGAATTTGGTGTTCAGGACCAGGTTTGCTCTTGTGCTTCTATTCAAAGGCAAAGAGTGAACACATACACGTAGGAACACACATGCAGATAGATACAGTTTCAGAGAGACGTACAGGCTTATCTGACAGGAAAGATAAAGGTGAAAGTATAAGGAAGAGGAGGGAGGGGGGATGAAGAGGGAGGGAGAAGAAGAATGATAGGCACACATAAAGTTACACAAGCATAACACACCACACACAGATTCCTTTGTCTTTGTAGAAGACCTCTTCTAAGGGGGTCTTTATGTTTGAGAGGATTGCCTTGAGTCTTCCTTTGCAATTATCCCAAACTCCAAGTATACGGGAATTTCTCTTCTCAAGGAAGTTAGGAAGGGAGACAAAGTGCCACATTATCCTTTGAGAACCAATACACCTCTTTCATGATGTAAATGAGGACAGTTCAGCAGACATTCAACAAATACTGTTGTTCTTACTGCAGTGCTGGATACATTAAATTACATGGAAATCCTTTCTGGGCAATTCTGAATTCTCTGAGAATGCATCCTAAAAGAGAGAAAGCAAAGCATCAACATGTTGAGCTAAAAATTCTGGTTTGTTTGGGTGTGAGTCAGAGGCTTTCTGGAACAGTGACTTTCCCCATAAATAGAAAGTTCTGGTTCAGTTCCATTACTGAGAAGATATCTAGCAGATTCAAAGCATCACAGAGATCCATGCATAGCAAGTATGTTGAATTTTTGTGAAACAAACACCAGCTTCTTATGGTATGGCTAGTACTCATTGCACCAGAGATTGACTTTATGGTTTAGAAGATAGAATGAAGAATCTTTGGGCCATTTCTTACTGCAAGCAAAACCTTCAATACAACGATGATGAATAAATGAGTGGCTTAAAAAAACCCAACCCACAGAAACAAACTAACAAATAAACCCCGACAACACAAAAAAAACCCCACCCTATAATAACTTATCACTTGGCAGCAGGAATTGATTCTTGTGAAATATTTTTGGAGATTTCAAAATGGGAAAGTGATTCTTTATTCTTCAATTTGAGACAAGGACACATCCAATTTTTTCTTTCAAATCCTGAAAAACATTTTACAAGGGACTTAGGAAAATTAAATTCCCTGCAGATTACATTTAACATATATGCCAGCTCTGACTGGGGCTTTGCACTTCACACTGGCTCACATTTATGTCAAGTGACAATTTCCAAGGTCTTCCAGTACTGTGAGAAATTCAGTGCTAATTAGTATTTTTTAAAAGTTTAATAGGTTTTCTATTTTTCAGCTTTAAAAACAGGAAAATTTTCTGTGTTGACTAATCTAGTATGACATCAGGTCACAACACTTCTGGAGGCATTAGTAATGATCTGAAAGCCCAGGACATTTTATGTATTATGCAGTCTGATTAAGATATTTTAACATTTTTTGTTAGACAATTAGAATGCACTTGAGCTCTTAAAATTATGGCACATTAATAAACACTGTACGAGCATGATGTATATACTTCAGGATATACTCAGGACTTTTTCCATCAAGGAAGGTGAGGAAAACCAGTATAATTATTCAGAAAACACTATTTTCCTATCAACTGTCTTTCAAAAAGAAAAAAAAAAGTTGTCTTTTACATAGGGTTCCAAGCAACACGAAAATGTTCTGGATGCTTCAGCAAGCCAAATTTTTTCTGTCTCAGCCAGTTCTGCTCTCTCTATTTGTTTTTGTGCGAGCATGGCAATAATTCAGACCTTTAGTTTGCTTGTTACTCTGCCCTGTCTCTCTCACACAGTCTGATTTGAGCTCTCCACCTGGATTATGGATACCTTGCTATGAGGAAAGGGCATTATTTACCTTAGGAACTTTTATTTGCAGAATGGGGTGTTTTGGCAGCATTGCATAGAGACGAGTCTGACAGTACGAGTTTTCTGTTCAAATCAAATCAACATATTTCATCAATTCTAAAATGAAATGCATACAGTCTTCTTTTTTAGCAGAATCAAAATATTTTGACGTCTCACTATCATTTGCTGTAGAATAATATTTTACAGCATTGACATTTCCACAGGTTTGCCATTTACACAAAAAGGAAGCCTGGTAGAGATTTATAGCACTTTCCAGTACTCTCTCTTTGCTTAAAGCAGGGTCAACTAGATAAGCTTGCTAAGGCACTTCTCCATATCTAAGAAGATATCTAAGTTTAGGTATCTTCAAGGATCTCCTCTTGTGAGCTGCACAGCTGCCAAGGAAAAGAAGTTCTTCTACATGTCAAAGGATTTCCTGTATATTTATGGCCATCACCTTTTATTTTCTCACCATCCAGAAAATCTGCCCCATTTTCTCTATATTTTTCCTGTGAGAATGGATCACACCTCACCACACACCACCCTAGCAGAAGTGGTAACACGCGAACAGGAGTGTAAACTGTGTGCAAAACACACTCAAAATTGCCTGACATGGCTTAAGACCCAGCTGATAGTGTTGAAGAGAAGAATGACCTTCAGACAAATCAAACCATAACCAGCAGCATATTTTGAACACAGGGAGAGTCAAATGGAAAAACAGAGAAGGAGCATGGAACTGTGGTGATGGACAGTCCCCCAGGAGGGGAGCAGTGAGGTGAGAGCAGCAGCGAGGCCAATTTGGCATTGTCAAAAACAGCACTGCTGTGCCACACCATCACAGATGAAGGCATCTCCACAGTCTGGAATGTCCCCCTCCCCACTGCCAGTAGCTGCACTCCAGCTGGCTGCGGCTCAAGGACATGCAACCCCAGTCCTGGATATGCACAGGGACCACATGACACCTTTCCCAGTAGAGTAGGATATATGGAGCAGCCTAAGCACTTCTAAACACTGAGTGTCTGTATCTCCTATAGCACAGAGGAGAACTGTAGGAGAATCACATTGCCAAGAAAGAGAAATGCATGAAACTCACTTGTTTAAAGTGCAGGAGGGAACTGCACATAACTGTGTGAATGTGGAGGAGGTGAGGGCTTTTGGAGGTTCTTATTATGGAGGCTGGAAAGTGTTTATACACATTTAGTAGTTAATCTGTGGTAATGCTGATAACAGGGTCATAGACTCAAAGGATGGTTGAGGCTGGAACGGATCTCTGGAGGTCATCTGGTCCAACTCCCTCTCCTCAAGCAGGGCCAGGATGAGTCAATTGCCTAGGACCATGTCAAGTGGCTTTTGTAGTTTTCCAAGGAAGCATAATGCATAGTCTCTCTGTGTGACTTGTGCCAATGTTTCATCATCCCTACAGTGAAAAATTATTTCCTGGTATTCAGGAGGAACCTCCTGTGTTTCATTTAGTACCCACTGCCTCTCACTGGGCAACACTGAGAAGAGCTTGGCTTCACTTCTTTTCAACCTCCCTTCCAAGGGAGTTGCATGAGTTCGTAAGATTCCCTTCTGAACCATCTCTTTTCCCAGCTGAAGTCTCAGCTTTCTAAATCTTGCCTCACATGAAAAATGCCCCAGTCCCTTAATGTCATAGTGATGCTTTGCTGGACCCTCCCAATATGTCTGTGTCTTTCTTATGCTAGTGACACCACAACTGGAACTCAATTCCAGCACTGATGTGGTCTCAACAGTACTGAGCTAGCTTCCCCAATGCTTGGAGGTGTATCACACCAGGATTCATAGATTTATCTTTTTCCAGTGTGCATGAGTATTCCCTGACATGACCACCTTTTCACATGTTCTTTCCTCCAGACTTTGCCTGGTCTCTGGGCCCTGGTCTCTTGGTGAAGGCCAGCCTCACCAATAAAGTCTGAAGCAAAGAGGGCATTAAGTATTCATGTTTTGCAATGTCCAATCTCAACAGGATTCCCACTTTGTTCAGCACTTGGCCCACATTTTTACTGGCCTTCTTTTCATCACTATGTACTTATAATGTATCATTTCCTCATTAATTATGTGTACTTAATAAATCAGTAAACCACTTGGATTTTCTTTGATTAAAACTAAAGAGGACTGACCAATTTTCCATTGAGATTTCTGTCCAGATTGGTGTAGAAGCAATACAAGCTCCCCTTCACATCCTTATTCACAGGCTGATCAAGAGTTTTTCTTTTTCCTTAGACATCTCTCTAAGCTGTCCTACTCTCAGTCCCCTCCACTAACTTGCAGTGGAAATTATGAGACACCTTCCCATATTTCTTGTTTGATAGTATTTACGAATCAATCTCTTTCCCTACACCTGGAAATCCATGCTACCAATTCTTCATATTATGTGCATGTAATTTTAACTCCTGGGAATACGCAACTGCTGGAAAAGTGTATAGCAGTCCTGGGTACTTCAGGATCTGCTCATTATTTTTGCCACTTTGTAGGAAGTGGTGCACTTAGTGTGTCTCATCTCAAAGAGGCAATTTTACTCTTCATAAGGCTTGAAGTTCTAAAGTGCATTTTACTCTGCCAGTATGAGGGCTATGATAGACATTTGCACTGAAAGGGAACAAACACAAAAGAAGCACACAAAGGACATACAGATTATAAAGAGGATATTTTAACATTTTTAATGCCTTGTCGTAAGTTTATTCCCGTATCATCATTAGACAGTCTTCAATCCCTCCTCCAGGAAGCAGGAGTGTTTGGAATCACAAAGCTTTATCTGTCAGCTTTCTGCCAGTCCATGATAACTAACCCTTCCTATTTTCAACTTCCTATTTTCAAACCTTGCAAAGTTTTAACTTTGTGGTGACAGATATGGGATGGCACATGGCATTCCTTACAATTCAACACTTCCCTCTTTTTGTTGTTAAAGTTTCTTCATTAATGAGCTCACACCATCCTCATAGTCACTCTTCTTCCTCAGCTGTAGCTGTTTGCTGGTTAGTCTTGGAAGGACCTCTGAGGACACCCAATTTAAGAAAAAGAAATAAAACAATCTCTCTAAGGCAGCTGATTTAACTCACAGACATTTTGTAAGCATCCTTTAGAGAGCTGTATGAAAGGAAACCATGGTGACCTCAGGAAAAGTAGTTTCAAAGTATCACACCTTTTTCTGCTTTATATGCTTTATATTTTCTATATGACTTTGTAGTGTTCTTGTAAAGGTGGAGAGCTAGAAGTTGAATCATGGAAATTCCTATAAAATGAGTGTTTACAAGTGCTGACTGTTTCTCTCTAAATACAACTTAAACAGTTTGAAATGTAAAGAGCTATCAGCCAAGCCAGATGAGCGTACTGAACCAGTTGTACAAGCAGTCCTGTAAACAACTAAGTACAGGTGTAAGCTCAACGTTAGAGGACCAGTTCTGATATAAAGATGGTAAGATCCTTGAAATCAAGATATATTTTAGACTCGGTATGTCTGGTAAGTCAACGTATGCTACTTTGTTTATTTCAGTTTTTCTGTCTAAAAAAATTTGAAAAAAGAAATGCTTCTCAGAGCTATCCAAAGAATCAAAAACAGGCACAATTTTCCTGTTCCTGATTTCATGGGTTTTTTCCAAAACATTGGCGACTTTTATCATTTGGTAGTATTTAACCAATTCATGCCAGAAGAAAGGAATTTTTCATTGGGAGGGGAAAATTAGTGTGGAAGCCATTCTTTGTGAAAAATACTCACTTTTTTTGCCTTCAGCAAAAATGTGGGAAACTGCCCAAAAAATTAGAAAATGAAGGAGAATAGAAACTACAGAAGCAGCACTTACCGCCATGATGAAACTAAAAGTATTCACTGTTCTTAATCAAATGGCCATTATTCTTAATCCAGTAATGAAGAACTCAAAGCAATAGAGACTTTCCTGGGGTAGAGTGATGTCATTGACATCACAGCTATCAGGTGGAACCTGATCCAGTACTACAAGGACGAAAGTAAGCAGGAAATAATATTTTCAAAAAACACACTACAGCCTTTGCCCTGGCCCAGGACAGACTGGGATAGTGATCTAGATGGAACAAGCCCATGCAGTCATTCCATATCCACTACAAGCAATCTAGGCAAAAGAAAAATCTTTAAGAGCTACTACAGGAAAATGTCAAAGATCTTTCAGACCAGGCATGAGTCTTTTACTGTGAATGATAAGCTCTCAAAAACTACTCTCTGAAAGATATAATGGGAAACTTCAGTGAAAAGAACAAAGTTCAAAGGAGAAGGAAATGTGTCTCTCCCATTGCCTAAATCCACTGTCCAGTGTCTCATTGGAAACATCCTTGAAATTATTTTTACTCCTGAAAGAAGTCTTGATCTATTAAAACCACAAAGGAAAATATTCCTCAGTTTTAATTAAGCCAATTTTCTTTCACTCTTCCTCACATATTACTTAACACAGTTTAGCATCTAAGCAGGCTGCTCTGATGCTGTTTCTCAGATCAGCTAAGCCACTAGCTGGACAAGGCAAAAAGGGCAAAAGGACGACCATGTGAGGACGACTGTTGTGTTCTGTTTGCCTTTGTAACAGCTCCATCTGCATGTACCATTAGAACACACTTGCCTGATACATATGTTCTTTCTTCCAAGGATGAAAGAGGGCACAGGCAGATGCAGATACAAGGCATGGAAATTTTACAGCTGAACTGCTCAGAGTGAACAGCGATCTGGGTCCTCTGGTATAGAACTAGAGGTGTCTGCCTTCTTAAATCCAAAGAGAACACATTCTAATCATGTGGTTCATGCAGGGATCTGAATCAGAAGTGGAAAGGATATAAAAATCCTATGTAAAATCTTGAGTTTCCTCATGAAAAAAAAAGCAGCAACTGCTTAAAAAATGCTAATAACAGGCTAGACGAAAAATACCACCTCTTCCTTAAGTCAGCAATGGTTCTGGCAGCAGCACAGACATAGGCATGATGGAAGTTAAAAAGGCTTCCCAATGACATATTCCTGTTTAGCAGAGTTCTTGTGGGTTTTGAGCTTGTGAGAAGTAGTAACACAGATCCTTCCCTGGGCAAGCAGCTTGGAATCCCAGCTTGCATCTTGGTGGAGAGAAAATAGGAAGAGTTCTGAAGGATGTTAGTGGTGACAGATTTGGTCAGTCATCCAGCTTGGCAAGTGGTAACACAGCTTCACCATACACCCCATGTACAGAGCCTTCCCATGCACAGAGCTTTCTGTGGATGACAGATCTCTACTATTTCTTTTGCCTTCTGATTCCCAGCCCAGAGACTCTTCTTGTAACTCAGTACAGACTTTCTTATTGTTCTCTGGTCATTCTGCACTGGAATTACTGAGTGCACTTGAATTCTGCACTGGCCAGTCCTTTCATTATCCCTTGTAAGCTACCATGTCCAGTTTTGCAGACCTTGTGCAGTCCTGTGAAACTTGACCTAGCCCATAAAATCTTTGTGGATGTAGCTGAAAAATGAAAAATTATGCAGCAGACTGCCTACAACCCTATTTAATTTGGGGTCTTGGTGGCCTTCTTTCTACTCCAAGTTTTCTCTTGCATAGCTGACTATACTTTCTCCTCCCACCCCTATGCTTTTTTGACTCACACTGTGATCCGCAAGGAAAGCTCTCCTGCTTTCCTTTTTCTTTTTTTTTTTCCCCACCATCACACTCAAATGATGTGTTTCAAATACCACTGATTCATGACAATGTTTGTATGTGCTGGAGCTATCACTGTATGAAAGGACCTCGACAAAGCACATTAGAAAGGCCAAAGGAGAGGCTTAGCACCTCAGATCTGGGTTTTCCTATGCGGAATGCACACTTTTCCTAACCAGTTCAGTCATATGCTTCTAGCAAATCACGTCTTTTGTATAGTGTAAGGATAGGAAAGCAGTGACAGTCAGCAGAGCATTCTCTCAGCAGCAGAGCTGTGGCTACATCCTGTGAAGGACAAACAACAGGACAGAGAAAAGAAAAAGTGGGCTGAAGTTTGGCAGGACATTCTCCAAGCAAATGGTTTGGAATGACCGAAGTATTAGCAAAAACATGACATGCAGACATGTGATTTCAGGGAGAAGAATAACGAACAAAAATCTGAAGAAAAGCCTTTGTATTAGTTCAATATGGGGGTTTTGAGCACTTTGAAACTGAGAATCTTACATTTCTAACTGGGACATTTTCTTACTGCAGAATCTTTTCCAACATTTCTGAAAGGTAAAAACTGAAGCTGAACTCACTTTTTTGCAGTGTGATCTATGTTTCAGAGAGGTGAAAAAGAGTCTCTGTCATGAAAAGCATTAATTGATTATGGGGAATTGAACAGTAAGAACAATTCATATTACTATAGTGAAGAGAGGGACATCCGGTAATTCTCAGGTCTTAATATTTTTGATCTGTATTTGTTTTGCTGCAGAGATCAAACACAAAAAGAAATCTATTATTTATCCCCTCCCTAAAAGGCCTCAGAATTAGTTCATTTCAAGCACCCATAGCAAAGACAAACCACTCCCATGAAGAGGAATTACAATGAATATGTGTTTTCTAAAGCACTGAAGATAGCAAAATGGGAGGAAGACTATGAAATAATTGGGGATTTCCTGTGGGTCCATAGCAGGTTTATCCTACCACATGGAGCAACCAAAATCAGAAAATTCTTTCATGACACCTTGTCTTTCTACCTGACAGCACAAACATTAGAGACATCACAGAGAGAGTTTATATCTAAATAAACATTAGGGACATCACAGAGAGAGTTTATATCTAAACAAAAAATGAAAAAATTGTTTGACCCCTCATTATTTACTTCACAAATATCACCATTATATTTATTTTCTTTACCTGAAACCAAAATATTTTGGGACTTTTTTTAGTCCTGTAGCCTTGAATTTTCTCTGTTCCTTTCTGGTGAAAAAAAAATGAAATATGTGATCAAAATTACTAACATAATTCAGAGAATTAGCTTCCACATACCTATACAATTTTCAGCCTATTGTCAGTTCCACTTGATGAGAAGGTCTGAGTAATGATTGAAATGATGACAGATCTCACTGATTCCACTGCATTCTTTCTTTGCACTAGAGCCAAACTAAACCTGAAGGAAAGTTAACTTTTCTTAAGCTGATTGTTTCAGAGGAAAGATAGGCAGATCCCTTTCTTGTGCTTTGAGGATGGAAATATCATAACACCACTCTTCCTGGCCAGATGAAGACTATTCCCTGCTTTACTGCAGTAGCAAATATCCATGAGCTATGAAAATCCATGCACTATCCAGACTGTGAAAGAGCCATAGTACTGATAGAAATTGATATAAAAATTTAATGCCAAGTCTGCATCCAGAGGAATAATTTTAACACATCCAAAGCTGGCAAAACACAGAGACAGTCCTTTCTAATATCAGCTCAAACTATGTAGCCATAATATAACAAACTCAGGAAAGGAATATATTGCAGCAAAAAATTAATGGGCTGGCACCACCCAGCTGTGAACACAAAACCAGCTTTTTTAATCAAATTAATACTGCTACTTGGGCATCCTGTCCCCACTTGCAGCCTACAAGAAATGTGTAAGTGAAGGGAAAAGTGACTCTTTATTTTATTATACATCCTAAACCTCTGCCAAGAGAAGCCTTAAAAGTCTTCCTGCACTGAAACATCTGGACTATCATAATACATTTGTTGAAGTCCCCAGGAATAAGCGTATTCCTGGGTACCCAGGAACAAAGAGTTTTCAATCCCATTCTGAGATGTCTTACAATTCTGACAAAATCCTGTGCCAATGAATTCCACAGTAGAAGTATGAATTATAATCATTCCTTCAAGACAGGTGACCTTCACTTAATCACCAAGGAAAAAGAGTAAGTAGATGAAATACAAGAAATACAGAATTTGATGACTTAACACTAACCTTAGTAATGTTAAGAAAAGGCAAAAAAAAGTACTTATAGTTGTTAGAAATTACCTGCATTTTTCCACGTCCAATTCAGTAGAATTTCCTCACATTTCTCAAAGTCAAGCTGTTATCCTGAAAATGTTCCCCATGTTCACTAATAAAGCTGTGTGAAGGAGCTCCAAGGAGAATCACAATGTCTTCCTTGACATGAATTTCTCCATGTAGCTGCAAGTACTTCCAAATATTGGTACCCCAACAGAGAACAGCCACAGCATCTATATAGTGTCATCAGTTCTGACTGAAAGCAGAACAATTAACAACATCATGGCACTAATGCTAGAGAAATTTCTAACAGTGGTGCCTTATCAAATATCAGAGTACATTTGCATGTCATTTTCCTTGCTGTTGTTTAGACAAAGCCAAAAAATACTTGGATCAATAAAGCAAAGCTGTGGAGAAGGGGAGGAGAAGTCTTCAGGAGAGCTGTTTATAGCACATATTTAATTTCTTGAGAGACTACTGAGATGTTCCCTCTGTGTCTCCTCCATGAGAACATGAAAGGCAGTTCTGCTGGATGTCTGCTCTGCAAACCAACAGTTCACAGCTACAAGCTCCTGAAGATAAAGCCCTCTGCTTCCTGGGTACATTCTCATGCCAGGCTTGGCATGCTCCTGGCACCTCCATGGGCATTCAGCAGAATGGTAGGCCAAGCCCCTTGTCTGGGGCTGTCCATCAGGACTAGCATCAGTGGCCAGGCTCAGAGACAGGTTTCAAAGGCCAGAAATAGGCGCATCAAAAGAAGGTGCCAGAAAAAATTACATGACTGGAGCTGCACACTGTCTGTCAGTCTTCCAGCTCAGAGTACAGGATATTCTGTGGCAGACACTGGTAGAGCAGATGGTATGTACCTAACAAAGTCTGAAGGACTGTGAGAAATGCACCACTAGCAAGGACTGAATCCTCACTGTTTTGGGATGAGAGGACAGTACCTGTGTGTACATGAACTAGGCTCCAGGCCTTAGAGAGAGGTATATTTTATTAAGAGTCCAAAAATCCTCCGGAAAAGAGAATCTGTCTTTTTATGGAAAATGCAGGAAAACCAATTGGAAGGGCCTATACAAGATTGTCTCTAAGACGCTGAAAGCTTCTTGGAATAAATCATTTTCCATTATAAATGTGTGTCCTGTTGAAGGAATGATTGGGAATAGCAATGGCTAAAGTAATTAATCTGATGTATTAGGGGTTTGCCTGTAATAAATAAAAGGGAACAAATAAGAATATATCAGAATAAAAAGAAACATTTTGCTTGTTCAAATGTGTTGATAAATAAGGGGAAACATGTATTTGAGAGTTTTAAAAAGTGCCTAAGGATGAATAATAACTTTGTCAGTGTAGTATTTCAAGTAACTCCAGCTTAGGAAACAGTGGTTCAGAGTGGGTTTGTTTTAACATTGTGGAGAACGCACCAGCAAAAAATTGACAGATTTACCACCTCACATTTTCAGATGCAGATGCAAAATTTGGATACTCAAGTGACATATCAGTGAAGGCACAAAAAGCTTTTTTGGTTCAACACAAAGGACTTCTTAGTCCTGGTACATGTGAATGATACAATTCTCACTTACCACTGTGATGTGAGAAGTTATTGTACGTTGGATAAATAATTTCTCTACACTACATGGCACATTTATTTCCAGTAGGGTATCCAAGTCAGTTTTGGAGTTTCAGCCCTGGCTCAGAGCTTGGCCAACAACCCACACCACCTGAAAATCAGTCGTGAAATATCCCTGCAAACTTCTAGTGCAAGTGTATTTGGAGTCCCAAAGAGCGTAGCAAAGTCGTCCTTTTGCAAAGGGCTAAAGCAGACCTTCCATTAAGCATCAAATAATTGTGTCTGTCCTGTCCAGGTACCTGTATAAGTACCCCTAGGACACTTAAGCATTCAGAGAAGGAGAATGCAATTCCCGCCAAAACCTAGACATTTGCATTGAAGAGTCTGCTTTGCTAGGTTTTGAGGAAGAAGTAAAATCCAAGGTATTCCTGGTTCCATGTGTTGACATACATCACCCTGAATCATTGCTTATGTTCAGAACTTTATATTGTAGTATTCAGCTGCCACAGTAAAAGATGTCCTTCACAATACTCTCCCTTGCTTTTTATCCTGCTGCCTATCTCTCTTTCCTGTTTCCTTCTTTTTTCTCCCCCTCATTGTCTTTAAATATCAGTTTTATGCTTTGCTCCAGCTTGTGCCCAAACTCCACACCACTCCCAATACCAAAGCACGAAGCAATTTTTATCTTCCGCCCTCCAGCACCAGTCAAGAAATAAGCAAGCTGAAGAGACCTAAATTTTGGATGATATGGGATTGAAAACAACAGCTCCTCAAAGTTGTTCTACATTCTTCCCTATTCAAAATTACAGCAAGGAAGACCTGAGTGAATTATTTTCCTGGAGCACTTAATATTACCTCTGCTTGTTTCTCAAAAATCTCCTATCTTCTTCTATTGTTCTCTCCCTTGAAACTCAATCTTGCCAAAGATCCAATTAAGTTAGAAGCTGTGCAGTAGACTTACTACTTCTGTTCATCTCTGCTCAATCTAATTCGTTTCTGCATACACTTCTTTCCCACATTTCTGATTGTACGTGGAAGTTTATGTTTTGAAAACATATTCAAAGATCAATGGAGAAATTTTGACTAGTCTGCCTTAAGACTATGACTTCAGTTAAACTTGTTAGGCAATGAAGTTGCTATCTAAAGCCTATTTTCCTCTTTCATTTCCAGATTTATTTGCAGTCACCAGTTTTTTAAATACTTGGACCTTTTAATAATTTTTATAACAAACAGGTCCATGTATCTCTCCATAGACTCCCCATAATCTTTGGAGAACTAAAAGCTTTTGCTGGAGCTGGGGGAAAATAGTGTCAATTTTGACTTTCTTTACACTGCCAATAGTATTGGCAGTGGGCTGCAACACAGCCCACCTCAGTGAGAGGTGAGACCAGGTCTGCCCTGTCTCAGACTTGGGCACTTTTAAGCAGCTCCAATAGACCCACTGCAGGACACAGATCAAGGAACGAAGGTGAGCCAGAGAAAGAGAAGAAGACTAGACTTTTCCTCAGTCTGGTAAATGCTTGCTTCTTTCTCATGTTTCCTTTCCAACAGCCAAATCAATAGTTCCATAATTGCATGTTTATATATTTTATATATACATAATTGTATTCTAATAGCAATTTTATAGTCAAATAATCATATATACTACAGAGTTGCATGAGGTATATAGAGGTTGCATGAGGTATTCCTATATTTATAAAAAGATATATCTATATGAATTATTTCTAGCTTATATATCAATATAAATATTACAGATATGTGCACATAAAAACCAAAAAAGATTTAGATTGTCAATCAATTAACTTTCCCAGACTGAGTTGTTTTTTTCAGTAATGGTAACTGGTAAGCACTACCCCTGTTTTTACCTCACTCATGAGCATCACTTCCATTCTTCCTACTCTCTCCCTTCTTTTTCAATTGAGTGTGGGAGTGAGCAAGTGGTTCGGTTTAGCTCCTGCACCAACCCAATACACAGCTAATGAAAACTAATATTAGTCATGCCTTATTGCCTCAAGAAAAATGTGTGTCTGAAACTTAACTAGCTTCTACTGTATTTTCACTTTAAAAATTGACTTTTCTTGTGGAAGTTTGAGCAGTATTAATTTTCTTCCAATTAGCTTCCTCCTTTCAGCTCTTATAATATCACGGGAAAAATAATAAATTTATTTTCTCTAGATCCAGAGGGTGCATTTTCTCTCGTTGGTTAGATGAATCAAAGGGAAAAAAACTAATATTTTGCCTGTTTTGCAGAGAGCATAAAATAAAATCCAATGGCCTCTACCCATAGCTATTCTTGGAATGTCAACAGCAGAAAATCATTCTTTCTGTAAGCAGAAGATTGTTAAACAGAGGAGGACCAAGCATTCCCAAGAAGTTAAACTTACTCAGATACAGTCTTACTCCTTCTCTAATAATTGAATAAACAGAGGTTATTTCTTTGTCCATCTATCTATCAAATCTTCCTCCTGCCTGTTCATTTTGGAGACAAGCAGTTCACTTGATTTATCTCTGAGTGATGCAACAGCCAAGAAGGAAAATACTATCCAAAGCTTTTATAAAAATATATATGTTTGATAGAGAAGAACATCAAAATTTAGTGGACAAATGCTGATCCCATAGTAAGGAGACCCAGAAGGACACCACGACACCACAACAGAGCTGGACAAAAAAAAATGGTGTCTAAGCTTCAGTGTAGGTAATGTAACACTTCATCTTTAGTGAAAGGTATTCCAGACCCAGACTCACAATTCTCCATGGCTGTAAAAGAGCACTTGTAGGTTCCCATTGGCACTGATGTCCCACGTACAAGAGCCCTGATGTCACTTTGGTGGTGACGAGACTTGCCCGCAGCCAGGTCTCCTACCAGCCAGGTCTCACAGGCATAAAACCACCACTAAGTACTCTGATGTGGAACTGTCTCTGCCTGAAGGTGGCAAGTCACCATGAAAACATCAGGAAGAGCTCTGACCAAAATAAGAAGTGTAATCAACTTACAAATCCAACCATGGTCCTCTTTCCACTGAAAGAGCTCTAACTGAACATTCCTGCAGTGCTCTGCGAATCAGGAACATGCCAACTACAGCTTGCTTTTCCTTCTCCTTCCTTCCTTCCTTCCTTCCTTCCTTCCTTCCTTCCTTCCTTCCTTCCTTCCTTCCTTCCTTCCTTCCTTCCTTCCTTCCTTCCTTCCTTCCTTCCTTCCTTCCTTCCTTCCTTCCTTCCTTCCTTCCTTCCCCCCTATCCCTTTACCCAAAACCCACCGCCGTGTTCTTACACAGGACCTCAGGGACTAACTTATAAAAATTTCCTTTCAAAATGTGTCATTTACTAATAAAACTTAATGAGTTTTTGCAGACCCTCTGACTTCTGTTGGTCCTTTCCACAAACATCTGCAAGTCTTGACTGCTCCCTTCCCCTTGGGGGTGGGACACTGCATTCCTAAGACAGTGCAGCCTTGGACACCTATGGATTGATTACTCAAACTCTGCACTTTGATGACTGGATTACTCCAGCATTATCCAGTTGTTAACTGGCACCTGAAAGAGATAGCAAGGCCCCGAGCAACATATCTCTGAAGCTGCTTTCACGTTTACTGCATAGGAGGAAGCAAAAGGCTGTGTTGCCCCATTCCTAGCACATTATTCATGTACTAAATATCTGATGTTTCCCACTGTGACTGAATAGACCATGTGTTTCATCTATGCAAAGTCAGGCACACATAGCCTTTGCATGCCAATTTCAGCAGCTGAGAGTTGGGCCAATTTTGCCCTTGAAGTGTCATAATGTCAGTGGGTAAAAAAAATGCTCCACCTTATGTATTCTCCAAAGCCCCTTAGCAAGCAAGAGAAAGATTGCCCTAGAAACATTTTCTGCAAATGCCTTTCCCTTCCCAGGCATGATAAGAGGCAGCTGCCTAGAGAATTTGGAAATCTTAGAGCAATATGAACTGATTCTACTCCTATAGCAAGAGACCCAACAAACCAGACATCAGTACAATTATTACTTCCTAAACTACCAAAAGATTAGCACATACCTTGTAAAAGTGAAATAATTTCTTCTTCTTAGCCTTTATTCTGTGAGAACAATTCTGCCTATTAGCTGGCAAGCTGAAAAGGCCAATTCAGACACTGAGGAAAATTAGTTGCTTCCAAAGGACAGAATTTGCCATGGCATTCTAGCACGTGGTTCATACAGCAATATAAAACATGGCTATCTCAGCTCATAGATACTGGGTTTTGTCATCTTGTCAAGGCTTGCTGTGAAAAGCCAGCCTTTCAGTTACATCCCAGATTGAAGAGAGAAAAAAACAGGATGCAGACATGAGATCTTCTTATAGGAAACAAGGTCTGCATATCCAAGTGGATGGCTGAGGGAGACCACAAACTCCTTCCCACCCCATTTGAGAGATCACAATGCCACTCAATATTCAAGTAGATATACTCAACGCAAGAAGGAAATGGCAGGAATGTTTTAATCTGTTCACCAAGCCCTGGGCATAGTCTCTGTATCTCTGTTCTCACAGGGTAGAGACACACAGACATCTGGATGTATTTGAGCTGGTTCTTCATTCTAAAAGCAGCTGCAATATTAGTGCAGAGATAGAGGTATTTAGTGTCAGATTGGCAACATGGGCTGCAAAAAGACCTTCATAAAAGAGATTTCAAATATAAATAGGGCATCATGAGACGGCTTGCATAAGTTTCTCATTGATGTGTTGGATCACAGCTAGAATTATAGTGCACAGCTGGTTTGACCATACGGTGCTTTGCAGCCAGCCAGAGCAGGCCAGTCTGTCTAGTAAGAAAGCTGTTTGGTGTGTGTGGCATGCTTTTGTCTGCAGCAGCTTGAGACCAGCAGTGAGCCACAACAAGAAATGAGCCCACACCAGCAGGTGAAGCGTGGGCACCACTTGGCAGTGTCCAAACAGATTTAATGACTTTTATTTGTGCATCCTATAAATTATAAATTACATTCAGCACCTCATGCATGGATACAAGGACCAGAACTCTACAACAAAATTAAAGACTTTTAGGAAAATATTTGTGTGTTTTCAGCTTGTCAAGTTTTTGTGGTTGGGTTTTGGTTTTACGACTTTTTTTGTTGAAGGAAGGTAGCATAAAAATATGACTAAATTTTTTTTTAGCATCAGATTGGCATTTTCTACGTACATTTTAATTAGAGAACAAACAAGAAACTCCAATAATAAGGAAAGGGGAGAAGAAGATCTTGCATGTTAGAGTGGGCAAACTGGGAGACACCACACCTTCCCTCCTCACTAGAGAGACACAACATTTATCTCTTACCTGTAGCTTTTGCTGTTACCTATGAAATGTTGATCTGTAACTTTTATTGTTTATTTATGAAATACAGGTATTTCTGAATGAGATGGAAAAAAGAGGAACAGAAAAATTATCTCCAGTGAAAACATTCACAAAAATGTTTTTGGGGTGGTCCTCTTGCAGTCATGACAAAATGAGCTATGTATTTTTAGTTTCAGATAATACTTTGTCCTTAAAAACATCACCAAGATAAAGAAGAAGAGTGACTAGAATTCAACAACCCAGATCACATTGACGCGTCTTTATAGGAATCAGAACTAGTTCCAATAGGAACTGTGAGGTGGTGATTGCTGATCCCAGGACTTGGGACCAGAGCACATGTCAAGCCAAAACAGTCCTCCTGCAGTCATTAGCAAAACATTTTGATGGTAGGAATTTGCAGCTTTATCTCAAGCAGGTTTACTTTGAGAGTCATTTAAGCAGTAAGTCTTTCCCTCATCTCGGATACTTATTCTATATATTACCATCTTCAAGGCAGGAAAATTATGGGCTGTATTATTGTGGACACAGTCCAAGAGCAAGTCCGTTCTGTCTGAGAGAATTCTACATCTCCACTTGAATAGAAACTTTTCCACACTGCTCCTAGGAATGTATTGTAGCCAGCACTGGGTAGTGGAGAGTATCATCCTTTCTCTTTGCTGCATAGGATCTAATACCTGAGCTACCATAAAAGTCTTACTATTTCCTGCCCCTGGATATTGTCACATGATCTCATTTCCTGCTGAGTTTTACAGGCAATGGGGGTTCAGGGCAGTATAAGATTGGCCTTTGTAAGAATACACCTGGCGAAGTATGTCCATAATACCGACTCAATTTTGACACTTCAGATTGCATTAACATCTGGAGAAGAGGTGTTTACAAAGTAGCAACCTGAAATGCTGTGTAGGTGAAGGCCTAACCTTAACTGACAGTGAGTATTGGAATAATATTAGTATTACTGCTCCTGGTGAAAATTTTTCTTCTGTCAGGGTTTAGGACGCATCATCAGTTTTACAATGTTTACTGTTCCTTTCTCTGACCCAGATTCTAGATTCCTGAAGCCATATGAGACTGTTCTTCCATTTGGCAAAGGTTATTTCTAGACCTGCGAGTCCTGGGGTGGTTAACAGAACATTACAGCAAAGCATGCTTTGAAAAATAACTTTGCCAGTAATTTTTTTAATTAACTAATACTTTATTTTCTTGGTTTTGAACAGTAACCTGCTATTTTCTGGTGACCTTGCCTGTGATTTGGAAGCAAATGGGGTCAGTCCTGTTGTGTTATCCATCCTACCAATGTTGTACCCTGCTAATCAACCTGGCCTCTGCATGAAATCATACCAGGCCACAGGTGATTTATTAAAGATGTCAATGCAATACATAACCTTGCCCGTATGAAATCCCCATCAATATATATTATTAAATGTTAAAAGTCCCATTCCCACCACTCTCTTATTCCCTACATACACATTTGCACAAGATTTTCATACTGAATATTTATTATTATTATTATTATTATTGTATATATATAATATATATTATATTATATTCATTATATATATTAAAGATATTAAATATATTATTATATATATTTATTATTATTATTCAAATACTCCTACAAGTAGAACATCTCAAAGATCTTTCTCCCCATCCTGCTTGCCATTATCCACAGAGACAGCCAAATCCTTCTTTCTTTTCCCAGCAGTTTTCTGCTGTAACATTTTCCTTTCACTACCAGATTTCATTAGAAAGCATCTGCTGACTTTCAGGAAGGTGTTTTATTGGTCATGCTGTAGTGGGTTCCACATAGGAAGATTTTCATTTGCTTTTACTAAAAATGTTCTCTCTCTTAAAGATATGACGCACATAGACGCTTCTCAAATAAGAACATAATTTCTGCTAAGGAATCATGTGTCCTGAATTTCTCCCAGGCAATGCAGTAGAGCAGGTTGTTTAATATCAGCAAGTCTGTGTAACAGATGGACAGTAAAGAGCTGTGACCATACAAATAAGTGAGCATAATTAGCTCCAAGGGGGTAATGAGGAGAAAAGAGGCACCATTCACTTGCAGTGAGGGCCAATACAATATGAGGTGCACCCATCTTTTATGTCTGGACTCTGATGGCTCAGACTGTGCCAGGATTCACAGATGCAGAACAACTTTGTTCACTCTAGATCAGAGCCAAGAATCAAAAAGCATAGTATGGATAATGCAAGATGTTGATTACTAAGAGAAAAAAAAAAACATTATGTGAATCAGGATATATCCACTGTTGTTCATTGTCTAAGCCAGAACACAAGTCGTCCTGATTTCCATTTCTTTTTGATCTTCTACTGGGTTTGACAACTGCTATTGAATTGAGGGGCAATCAGTCATTTCTAAGCTACAAACTGAAGCTAAAAATGTTCCTGTTTCCTGAGCCTGGGACTGGTGTGATACAGGTTGTCCTAAAAATTCAACAGCTATAAAAAGTCACCCTAGTTTGTCTTTCCCATTGAGCCTCACTACCTAAAAACTAAGCAGGGCAGTACAAAAACTGAAAAAAAGGGGAAAACCAATCCCCCCACTCTAGGGAGTCTTACAGGAGATAGCAAAAGTCAAAATAATTTGTAAGAACCTATGGCAGTGTAAATGACCACAGCCATATTGTACCAAAGAGAATCTATCTGTGGGCATAAATGTCTGAGAAAAGTGGGGATCTGACTGGGGCACAATGTAGATTTGTGAGGAATATGTAATAGCTCAACAAGTCATACTGTCTCCCCTCAAGTCAACACTCAGTCAGTGGTGATTTGACCACTGGGATTCAGCAATTGTTACTGCAGGTCACCAGCACTATCATACCACAGAAGTATCAGGAAAACTGCATCCTACTGCTATTTCATTGTCTCTCTGCAGCACTGTTATGTGCTAAAAAACATTTTCCTGGTTTTGGAATTCCTTTTTTTCTCTTACTTCCACAAAAGATACATCTGAAGCCATGAGGACAGCAGAACAAGGACAAACCTGGTGTTTGTAACAGTGAACTCTAACTCTTCTACCAAAGTGACTTTGAGCTAGTTCCAAAGCAATTAGCCCCGCTTTTCATACTGTGAATATTCCAGATGAGACCACATGATTTAATTTTTAAATAAATACTTGTACTATTTTAATAAAATAAATAATTTCAATTTATATTAGACTTGTTAAAGAAAAAGTAAATTGGTGTGAGGTTTATCTGGAAGCTTCATACTGAAGAATAGGGATTTATATATTTGTTCAGCCATGTGCTTTGGTGATTATCTTTCTGGTCCAGATTTCAACTGGGAAGGAATCCTCCAGACAAGCTGAAAACCTGTCCTTTTCTTGCAAGAAGATAGTGTGATCTTGGAAGAATGTGGCAAGAGAAGTTGGCAGTCAGTGCCTATCCCCTCCACGCTGCCTCACACAGTTGTTTCTCTAAGAGAGCCTAAGTTCTGCTTGTGAGGAACATGGATTTTAGCTGCTCTGGCAGTGGACAACACCAAAGACCTTCTAGAAAGAGCACAGTGCTCCTGTCAAGAGAGAACACTGATCACCTCTGATGCTGCTTAGCAGCAGCTGAAGGACAAAGAGAAGAGCTGGAGGCTGACCGTAGCTAGGACTTTGTGATATTGTCGTGAATGGCCTTTGTGGAAGCAGGATGTCCAAGATCCAAGCGCCCTGTGATTTCCCCTGATAGCATCAGCAACCATAAAGCCAGAAAACCCACTTCTCTAGCTGTCTAGCAACTGACAAGGGAACCATTTTGACTCAAGGGTGCCTGGAGGGAATATATTCTACATGGCAATAGAGCCTTCCAGAGCTAGGAGACATGGTGGAAGCAACACAAGAGAGGAGAGACAGACAACACCCCAAGTTGAAACACCTTAGAGGCTTTTATCCAGGTGTGCTGCTTTTTGCCTTATGTATCTGATAGGTTGATGCATTGTGGTTAAATCCATATAAGTTTGCCAGTACCACCAGGGATCATGAACTACATCCTGTCCACAGAACCCTAAGTGATTCTTCCCTTTAACAGATTATGTACTCTTTACCATCATGTCTAATATTTCTGTAGTTTACATAAAGCAATTACTTTCCTCATATCACATTATAAAATATAATTTACAATCCATGGGTTTTACAGCAGTTACATTATACTCTTTGGTATACATTAAGTTAGTTTTCATTGTCTGATATAACATATGGTTTCTATCTTAAGAGAGAAAGCAAAATAGACAAGGAGTGTAACCGGCAATTTCTGCATCTCTCATTTTGCATGATTTAATGCTTTTCCTTTGAATCAATTTGAAGAGAAGATTCTTCATGCAGGCATATATATAAATCTCCAATGAGTTCTGGTTTGACTATGACTACAATCACTCCACATAAATTTTTCCTCTTTCTCTCTCTATAAAAGCTAAAAGCACAGTATATCAAAACAAATAAGCCAGTTTTATTCAAAATTTTCCTAAGTGAGGACCATATACGGCATGCAAAACATGCTTCATTTCAGATTTTGTCTTTTGAAGAGAATAGACACTCTCTGTGCACCCTCTGGCATAACTTAGAAACATTTGAGAACAGATAAGCACTGGACAGAGGCAAAAAATTTTGCAGAATATTACAGTTCTGCCTGGGGAAGGGCCTTAAGTAAATAGCATACTCCAAATTGGTTCTTGCAGCCCACTGTAGCAGCAGGGAATTCTGCAGCCTACAAAGCTGCAGCTTTGTCCCTTTACAAAGCATTATTTTACACCTGCACCTGCTGATAAATTTGTCTCTAAATTTGAACACCTAACTAGTCAAATAATTAAATATAATCACCTAGTGATTTTCATAGTTGAGACCCCAGGTTTAAGGAACAGACACATCATCAACTCTTCCAAGGCCTAACTCATTCCTCTTATGATATATGTAAACACATGTAATAGGTGACAATATTTCTGTGGGTGCAGAAGTGGTTGATTATAGCTATGCAAGAGACAGTACTGCCAGAAACCAAGCAGTGATGAGGAATGCATACTGGTTTATTTGAGACAGAATTGATTCCAAGTCTTAAATTACAGGTTCCTTAAGGAAGGTGAGAAGAATATGGAAAGGACACAATCTGCAGTGCTTATGTCAGTGTGAGGCCAGATGAACAGGCCTACCCAAAACTCCTTCCAAGGAAACACTCTTCCTGACACTGGAGACATGTCTCATCCCAAAGCCATGTTTGCATACCAAGGCATCACAGAGTAAAAGATTTTCCCTTAAGGACATAGATGGAACAGTTCTATTGTTCTCATTTAGGCAATGCATTTTCCATGACAACATTTGTAAGTTATCAAGCAACGATGTGGTTCTGCAGATTTGTGGATGACTCATGGTGTTACAACCCTACTCCCCACCTCACCAGCTGGATGTCCTTGTGTCCCTTCAATGCTATGCTAAGGCCCTGTTCTTGAACTGTAAACCACAGTCCAGTCACGTTTTACAGCAGTGTTGATGATTCCAGGTTCCCCTCCAAGGTCAGAGAGCAGAGAGTGTAGCTGAGCAAGAATTTGTAAGGAGAGAATTTACTGCAAAGTACTCTCTTAGAGATACACAACTTTTCTGAGTATTTTTTTAAAGTAAAGCTTGAAATTACATCACAATTCTGGTTGAAATTACAATTGTATTAACATACACTTTTTGTAAAGGAAACACTCCAGATATTGATTTTGAGCAAACAATTTGCATTTAAAATAAATCTGGCTGGAGAAAGAGATACAGGAAAATACTGTAGAATACTCTGGAAAAGGGAATAGAATAGTAGAGTTTATGATAAAGAAAATGTATATGGAACCCAGAAAATAAATATTTCAGTACTTCTGTGTTTGCCACCAGAACAAAATAATCCATTAGTCCCAGAGGTGTAAAACTCAGCAATTTAGAGAAGTTAAATGCTGGATATAACAATAAAAGTTAAGGCTGTTATCTAGGAAACAAAAAAAAAAAAGAAATATAATTAATTTTAAATAGAATGTGTGGCTTTAGTGAGAATCTTGCCCTAAGAAAATTGATCTAGACAATAGATTTTTTCTGTAGCTCAGTTATCTGGAAAACATACCCATGCTGTCTGTGAGTGGAAGTGGGCTTTTAATTTCTCAGCTCTTCATCATGTGCCACTTTTTTTTCTTGTTGTTGGTTTTCTTTGAAGTCCCAGCTGATCTATTAATGGGATTAAATGAGAATCTAACCTTGCCATGTTTTAAAACATAATTTTTTTCTCTTTGCACCATTAGCCAAAATTGGAAATGTGGCTCAAGAAAATAGAGACAAGGATGCCTGTTCATCAGAATTTAGAAGTTTCAAGGATAGAGCCAGATGATTACTTTTAATTATG
>OU383776.1:43042382-43094734 GCA_910950805.1 Acrocephalus scirpaceus scirpaceus
CAAAGAAAGCAGAGAACATGTAGCCCTTGTGGATAGGACGTAGGAAACAAAACCCCCTTTTTCAGCAAAAGCTCTGTGTACAGCTTCGTGTAAACTGCACCCATTTAAAAATCACTTCCCGAGATGGGAGAGGCATGAACGATGCTGAGAGAGCTTCTTTTGAGGTAAGAAAGCAGAGAATAAGTAGCACTTGTGGAAAGGAGCAAACAGACGCAAGGACCGCATTTTTGAGCAAAAGCTGTGTGCACAGCTCCGTGTAAACTGCAACCATGTCAGGATCACTTCTTGTGATGGGAGAGACATGAACGACCTTGAGAGAGCTTCTTTTGAGGTAAGAAAGCAGAGAACAAGTAGCACTTGTGGATAGGAGCAAGAAAACAAAACCGCCTTTTTGAGCAAAAGCTCTGTGTACAGCTTCGTGTAAACTTCAACCATGTCAGAATCAATTCCTGAGATGGGAGAGGCCTGACCGATGCTGAGAAAGCTTTTTTGGAGCTAAGAAAGTGGAGAACAAGTCGAACTTTTGGATAAGAGCAACAAAAGAAAACTCTCCTTTTTGAGCAAAAGCTGGGTGCACAGCTCCGTGTAAACTGCAAGCATGGCCGAATCACTTCCCTTGATGGGAGAGGCATGAACGACGCTGAGAGAGCTTCTTTTGAGGTAAGAAAGCAGAGAATAAGTAGCACTTTTGGGCTAGGACCTAGGGGAAAAAAAATCCCTTTTTAAGCAAAAGCTGTGTGCACAGCTCAGTGTAAACTGCAACCATATCAGAATAACTTCCCGTGATTCTGAGAAAGACATGAAGGATGCTGAGAAAGCTTCTTTGGAGCTAAGAAAGCAGAGAACAAGTAGCACTTGTGGAAAGAAGCAAACAGACACAAGGACCGCCTTTTTGAGCAAAAGCTGTGTGCACAGCTCCGTGTAGACTGCAACCATGGCCAAATCACTTCTTGTGATGGGAGAGACATGAACGACCTTGAGAGAGCTTCTTTTGAGGTAAGAAACCAGAGAACAAGTAGCACTTGTGGAAAGGAGCAAACAGACACAAGGACCCCTTTTGGAGCAAAAGCTCTGTGTATAGCTTCGTGTAAACCGCAACCATTACAGAATCACTTCTCGTGATGGGAGAGGCATGAACGATGCTGAGAGAGCTTCTTTGGAGCTAAGAAAGCAGAGAACAAGTCGAACTTTTGGATAAGAGCAACGAAACAAAACTCTCTTTTGTGAGCAAAAGCTGTGTGCATAGCTCTGTGTAAACTGCAGTAATGTCAGAATCAGTAAAGTGTTGGGAGAGGGATGAACGATGCTGAGAAAGCTTCTTTTGCGCTTATAGCGCAGAGAACACGTAGCCCTTGTGGATAGGAGGAAGGAAAAAAAAACCCCCGTTTTTGAGCAAAAGCTGTGTGCACAGCTCCGTGTAAACTTTAACAATATCAGAATCACTTCCCGGGATGAGAGAGGCATGAACGATGCTGAGAAAGCTTCTTTGGAGCTAAGAAAGCGGTGAACAAGCAGAACTTGTGAGTAAGAGCAAAGAGTCACAAGAACCCCTTTTGAGCAAAAGCTGTGTGCATAGCTCCGTGTAAACTTTAACAATATCAGAATTTCTTCCCGTGATGGGAGAGTCATGATCGAAGCTGAGAGAGCTTCTTTTATCTAGGAAAGCAGAGAATAAGTAGCACTTTTGGGTAAGGACCTAGGAAACAAAACCCACTTTTTGAGCAAAAGCTCTGTGTACAGCTCCGTGTAAACTGCACCCATTTAAAAATCACTTTCCGAGATGGGAGAGGCATGATCGATGCTGAAAAAGCTTCTTTGGAGCTAAGAAAGCGGAGAACAAGTCGAACTTTTGGATAAGAGCAGCGAAAGAAAACTTCCCTTTTTGAGCAAAAGCTGGGTGCACAGCTCTGTGTAAACTGCACCCATGGCCAAATCACTTCCCGAGATGGGAGAGGCATGAACGATGCTGAGAGAGCTATTCTGGGCTAAGAAAGCAGAGAATAAGTAGCACTTGTGGATAGGAGGAAGGAAACAAAACACTCCTTTTTGAGCAAAAGCTGTGTGCATTGCTCCTTGTTATCTCCAACCGTGTCAGAATGCCTTCCCGAGATGGGAGAGGCATGAACGATGCTGAGAAAGCTTCTTTGGAGCTAAGAAAGCGGTGAACAAGTCGAACTTTTGGATAAGAGCACCGAAAGAAAACTTCCTTTTTTGAGCAAAAGCTCTGTGCACAGCTCCCTGTAAACTGCAACCATGGCCAAATCAATTCCCGTGATGGAGGAAGGAAAGAAGGATGCTGAGCAAGCTTCTTTGGAGCTAAGAAAGCAGAGAACATGTAGCCCTTGTGGATAGGACGTAGGAAACAAAACCCCCTTTTTCAGCAAAAGCTCTGTGTACAGCTTCGTGTAAACTGCACCCATTTAAAAATCAGTTCCCGAGATGGGAGAGGCCTGAACGATGCCGAGAAAGCTTCTTTGGAGCTAAGAAAGCGGTGAACAAGCAGAACTTGTGAGTAAGAGCAAAGAGTCACAAGAACCCCTTTTGAGCAAAAGCTGTGTGCATAGCTCCGTGTAAACTTTAACAATATCAGAATTTCTTCCCGTGATGGGAGAGTCATGATCGAAGCTGAGAGAGCTTCTTTGATCTAGGAAAGCAGAGAACAGGTAGCACTTTTGGGTAAGGACCTAGGAAACAAAACCCACTTTTTGAGCAAAACCTGTGTACACAGCTCCGTGTAAACTGCAACCATGTCAGAATCACTTCCCGTGATTCTGAGAAAGACATGAACGATGCTGAAAAAGCTTCTTTGGAGCTAAGAAAGCAGAGAACAAGTAGAACTTGTGGAAAGGAGTAAACAGACGCAAGGACCCCTTTTTGAGCAAAAGCTCTGTGTACAGCTTCGTGTAAACTGCACCCATTTAAGAATCACTTCCCGAGATGGGAGAGGCATGAACGATGCTGAGAGAGCTATTCTGGGCTAAGAAAGCAGAGAATAAGTAGCACTTGTGGAAAGGAGCAAACAGACGCAAGGACCGCATTTTTGAGCAAAAGCTGTGTGCACAGCTCCGTGTAAACTGCAACCATGTCAGGATCACTTCTTGTGATGGGAGAGACATGAACGACCTTGAGAGAGCTTCTTTTGAGGTAAGAAAGCAGAGAACAAGTAGCACTTGTGGATAGGAGCAAGAAAACAAAACCGCCTTTTTGAGCAAAAGCTCTGTGTACAGCTTCGTGTAAACTTCAACCATGTCAGAATCAATTCCTGAGATGGGAGAGGCCTGACCGATGCTGAGAAAGCTTTTTTGGAGCTAAGAAAGTGGAGAACAAGTCGAACTTTTGGATAAGAGCAACAAAAGAAAACTCTCCTTTTTGAGCAAAAGCTGGGTGCACAGCTCCGTGTAAACTGCAAGCATGGCCGAATCACTTCCCTTGATGGGAGAGGCATGAACGACGCTGAGAGAGCTTCTTTTGAGGTAAGAAAGCAGAGAATAAGTAGCACTTTTGGGCTAGGACCTAGGGGAAAAAAAATCCCTTTTTAAGCAAAAGCTGTGTGCACAGCTCAGTGTAAACTGCAACCATATCAGAATAACTTCCCGTGATTCTGAGAAAGACATGAAGGATGCTGAGAAAGCTTCTTTGGAGCTAAGAAAGCAGAGAACAAGTAGCACTTGTGGAAAGAAGCAAACAGACACAAGGACCGCCTTTTTGAGCAAAAGCTGTGTGCACAGCTCCGTGTAGACTGCAACCATGGCCAAATCACTTCTTGTGATGGGAGAGACATGAACGACCTTGAGAGAGCTTCTTTTGAGGTAAGAAACCAGAGAACAAGTAGCACTTGTGGAAAGGAGCAAACAGACACAAGGACCCCTTTTGGAGCAAAAGCTCTGTGTATAGCTTCGTGTAAACCGCAACCATTACAGAATCACTTCTCGTGATGGGAGAGGCATGAACGATGCTGAGAGAGCTTCTTTGGAGCTAAGAAAGCAGAGAACAAGTCGAACTTTTGGATAAGAGCAACGAAACAAAACTCTCTTTTGTGAGCAAAAGCTGTGTGCATAGCTCTGTGTAAACTGCAGTAATGTCAGAATCAGTAAAGTGTTGGGAGAGGGATGAACGATGCTGAGAAAGCTTCTTTTGCGCTTATAGCGCAGAGAACACGTAGCCCTTGTGGATAGGAGGAAGGAAAAAAAAACCCCCGTTTTTGAGCAAAAGCTGTGTGCACAGCTCCGTGTAAACTTTAACAATATCAGAATCACTTCCCGGGATGAGAGAGGCATGAACGATGCTGAGAAAGCTTCTTTGGAGCTAAGAAAGCGGTGAACAAGCAGAACTTGTGAGTAAGAGCAAAGAGTCACAAGAACCCCTTTTGAGCAAAAGCTGTGTGCATAGCTCCGTGTAAACTTTAACAATATCAGAATTTCTTCCCGTGATGGGAGAGTCATGATCGAAGCTGAGAGAGCTTCTTTTGGGCTAGGAAAGCAGAGAATAAGTAGCACTTTTGGGTAAGGACCTAGGAAACAAAACCCACTTTTTGAGCAAAAGCTCTGTGTACAGCTCCGTGTAAACTGCACCCATTTAAAAATCACTTTCCGAGATGGGAGAGGCATGATCGATGCTGAAAAAGCTTCTTTGGAGCTAAGAAAGCGGAGAACAAGTCGAACTTTTGGATAAGAGCAGCGAAAGAAAACTTCCCTTTTTGAGCAAAAGCTGGGTGCACAGCTCTGTGTAAACTGCACCCATGGCCAAATCACTTCCCGAGATGGGAGAGGCATGAACGATGCTGAGAGAGCTATTCTGGGCTAAGAAAGCAGAGAATAAGTAGCACTTGTGGATAGGAGGAAGGAAACAAAACACTCCTTTTTGAGCAAAAGCTGTGTGCATTGCTCCTTGTTATCTCCAACCGTGTCAGAATGCCTTCCCGAGATGGGAGAGGCATGAACGATGCTGAGAAAGCTTCTTTGGAGCTAAGAAAGCGGTGAACAAGTCGAACTTTTGGATAAGAGCACCGAAAGAAAACTTCCTTTTTTGAGCAAAAGCTCTGTGCACAGCTCCCTGTAAACTGCAACCATGGCCAAATCAATTCCCGTGATGGAGGAAGGAAAGAAGGATGCTGAACAAGCTTCTTTGGAGCTAAGAAAGCAGAGAACATGTAGCCCTTGTGGATAGGACGTAGGAAACAAAACCCCCTTTTTCAGCAAAAGCTCTGTGTACAGCTTCGTGTAAACTGCACCCATTTAAAAATCAGTTCCCGAGATGGGAGAGGCCTGAACGATGCCGAGAAAGCTTCTTTGGAGCTAAGAAAGCGGTGAACAAGCAGAACTTGTGAGTAAGAGCAAAGAGTCACAAGAACCCCTTTTGAGCAAAAGCTGTGTGCATAGCTCCGTGTAAACTTTAACAATATCAGAATTTCTTCCCGTGATGGGAGAGTCATGATCGAAGCTGAGAGAGCTTCTTTTATCTAGGAAAGCAGAGAACAGGTAGCACTTTTGGGTAAGGACCTAGGAAACAAAACCCACTTTTTGAGCAAAACCTGTGTACACAGCTCCGTGTAAACTGCAACCATGTCAGAATCACTTCCCGTGATTCTGAGAAAGACATGAACGATGCTGAAAAAGCTTCTTTGGAGCTAAGAAAGCAGAGAACAAGTAGAACTTGTGGAAAGGAGTAAACAGACGCAAGGACCCCTTTTTGAGCAAAAGCTCTGTGTACAGCTTCGTGTAAACTGCACCCATTTAAGAATCACTTTCCAAGATGGCAGAGGCATGAACGATGCTGAGAGAGCTTCTTTTGAGGTAAGAAAGCAGAGAATAAGTAGCACTTTTGGGCTAGGACCTAGGGAAAAAAAGAACCCTTTTTAAGCAAAGCTGTGTGAACAGGTCCATGTAAACTGCAACCATGTCAGAATAACTTCCCGTGATGGGAGAGGCATGATCGAGGCTGAGAGAGCTTCTTTTGAGGTAAGAAAGCAGAGAATAAGTAGCACTTGTGGAAAGGAGCAAACAGACGCAAGGACCGCATTTTTGAGCAAAAGCTGTGTGCACAGCTCCGTGTAAACTGCAACCATGTCAGGATCACTTCTTGTGATGGGAGAGACATGAACGACCTTGAGAGAGCTTCTTTTGAGGTAAGAAAGCAGAGAACAAGTAGCACTTGTGGATAGGAGCAAGAAAACAAAACCGCCTTTTTGAGCAAAAGCTCTGTGTACAGCTTCGTGTAAACTTCAACCATGTCAGAATCAATTCCTGAGATGGGAGAGGCCTGACCGATGCTGAGAAAGCTTTTTTGGAGCTAAGAAAGTGGAGAACAAGTCGAACTTTTGGATAAGAGCAACAAAAGAAAACTCTCCTTTTTGAGCAAAAGCTGGGTGCACAGCTCCGTGTAAACTGCAAGCATGGCCGAATCACTTCCCTTGATGGGAGAGGCATGAACGACGCTGAGAGAGCTTCTTTTGAGGTAAGAAAGCAGAGAATAAGTAGCACTTTTGGGCTAGGACCTAGGGGAAAAAAAATCCCTTTTTAAGCAAAAGCTGTGTGCACAGCTCAGTGTAAACTGCAACCATATCAGAATAACTTCCCGTGATTCTGAGAAAGACATGAAGGATGCTGAGAAAGCTTCTTTGGAGCTAAGAAAGCAGAGAACAAGTAGCACTTGTGGAAAGAAGCAAACAGACACAAGGACCGCCTTTTTGAGCAAAAGCTGTGTGCACAGCTCCGTGTAGACTGCAACCATGGCCAAATCACTTCTTGTGATGGGAGAGACATGAACGACCTTGAGAGAGCTTCTTTTGAGGTAAGAAACCAGAGAACAAGTAGCACTTGTGGAAAGGAGCAAACAGACACAAGGACCCCTTTTGGAGCAAAAGCTCTGTGTATAGCTTCGTGTAAACCGCAACCATTACAGAATCACTTCTCGTGATGGGAGAGGCATGAACGATGCTGAGAGAGCTTCTTTGGAGCTAAGAAAGCAGAGAACAAGTCGAACTTTTGGATAAGAGCAACGAAACAAAACTCTCTTTTGTGAGCAAAAGCTGTGTGCATAGCTCTGTGTAAACTGCAGTAATGTCAGAATCAGTAAAGTGTTGGGAGAGGGATGAACGATGCTGAGAAAGCTTCTTTTGCGCTTATAGCGCAGAGAACACGTAGCCCTTGTGGATAGGAGGAAGGAAAAAAAAACCCCCGTTTTTGAGCAAAAGCTGTGTGCACAGCTCCGTGTAAACTTTAACAATATCAGAATCACTTCCCGGGATGAGAGAGGCATGAACGATGCTGAGAAAGCTTCTTTGGAGCTAAGAAAGCGGTGAACAAGCAGAACTTGTGAGTAAGAGCAAAGAGTCACAAGAACCCCTTTTGAGCAAAAGCTGTGTGCATAGCTCCGTGTAAACTTTAACAATATCAGAATTTCTTCCCGTGATGGGAGAGTCATGATCGAAGCTGAGAGAGCTTCTTTTATCTAGGAAAGCAGAGAATAAGTAGCACTTTTGGGTAAGGACCTAGGAAACAAAACCCACTTTTTGAGCAAAAGCTCTGTGTACAGCTCCGTGTAAACTGCACCCATTTAAAAATCACTTTCCGAGATGGGAGAGGCATGATCGATGCTGAAAAAGCTTCTTTGGAGCTAAGAAAGCGGAGAACAAGTCGAACTTTTGGATAAGAGCAGCGAAAGAAAACTTCCCTTTTTGAGCAAAAGCTGGGTGCACAGCTCTGTGTAAACTGCACCCATGGCCAAATCACTTCCCGAGATGGGAGAGGCATGAACGATGCTGAGAGAGCTATTCTGGGCTAAGAAAGCAGAGAATAAGTAGCACTTGTGGATAGGAGGAAGGAAACAAAACACTCCTTTTTGAGCAAAAGCTGTGTGCATTGCTCCTTGTTATCTCCAACCGTGTCAGAATGCCTTCCCGAGATGGGAGAGGCATGAACGATGCTGAGAAAGCTTCTTTGGAGCTAAGAAAGCGGTGAACAAGTCGAACTTTTGGATAAGAGCACCGAAAGAAAACTTCCTTTTTTGAGCAAAAGCTCTGTGCACAGCTCCCTGTAAACTGCAACCATGGCCAAATCAATTCCCGTGATGGAGGAAGGAAAGAAGGATGCTGAACAAGCTTCTTTGGAGCTAAGAAAGCAGAGAACATGTAGCCCTTGTGGATAGGACGTAGGAAACAAAACCCCCTTTTTCAGCAAAAGCTCTGTGTACAGCTTCGTGTAAACTGCACCCATTTAAAAATCAGTTCCCGAGATGGGAGAGGCCTGAACGATGCCGAGAAAGCTTCTTTGGAGCTAAGAAAGCGGTGAACAAGCAGAACTTGTGAGTAAGAGCAAAGAGTCACAAGAACCCCTTTTGAGCAAAAGCTGTGTGCATAGCTCCGTGTAAACTTTAACAATATCAGAATTTCTTCCCGTGATGGGAGAGTCATGATCGAAGCTGAGAGAGCTTCTTTTATCTAGGAAAGCAGAGAACAGGTAGCACTTTTGGGTAAGGACCTAGGAAACAAAACCCACTTTTTGAGCAAAACCTGTGTACACAGCTCCGTGTAAACTGCAACCATGTCAGAATCACTTCCCGTGATTCTGAGAAAGACATGAACGATGCTGAAAAAGCTTCTTTGGAGCTAAGAAAGCAGAGAACAAGTAGAACTTGTGGAAAGGAGTAAACAGACGCAAGGACCCCTTTTTGAGCAAAAGCTCTGTGTACAGCTTCGTGTAAACTGCACCCATTTAAGAATCACTTTCCAAGATGGCAGAGGCATGAACGATGCTGAGAGAGCTTCTTTTGAGGTAAGAAAGCAGAGAATAAGTAGCACTTTTGGGCTAGGACCTAGGGAAAAAAAGAACCCTTTTTAAGCAAAGCTGTGTGAACAGGTCCATGTAAACTGCAACCATGTCAGAATAACTTCCCGTGATGGGAGAGGCATGATCGAGGCTGAGAGAGCTTCTTTTGAGGTAAGAAAGCAGAGAATAAGTAGCACTTGTGGAAAGGAGCAAACAGACGCAAGGACCGCATTTTTGAGCAAAAGCTGTGTGCACAGCTCCGTGTAAACTGCAACCATGTCAGGATCACTTCTTGTGATGGGAGAGACATGAACGACCTTGAGAGAGCTTCTTTTGAGGTAAGAAAGCAGAGAACAAGTAGCACTTGTGGATAGGAGCAAGAAAACAAAACCGCCTTTTTGAGCAAAAGCTCTGTGTACAGCTTCGTGTAAACTTCAACCATGTCAGAATCAATTCCTGAGATGGGAGAGGCCTGACCGATGCTGAGAAAGCTTTTTTGGAGCTAAGAAAGTGGAGAACAAGTCGAACTTTTGGATAAGAGCAACAAAAGAAAACTCTCCTTTTTGAGCAAAAGCTGGGTGCACAGCTCCGTGTAAACTGCAAGCATGGCCGAATCACTTCCCTTGATGGGAGAGGCATGAACGACGCTGAGAGAGCTTCTTTTGAGGTAAGAAAGCAGAGAATAAGTAGCACTTTTGGGCTAGGACCTAGGGGAAAAAAAATCCCTTTTTAAGCAAAAGCTGTGTGCACAGCTCAGTGTAAACTGCAACCATATCAGAATAACTTCCCGTGATTCTGAGAAAGACATGAAGGATGCTGAGAAAGCTTCTTTGGAGCTAAGAAAGCAGAGAACAAGTAGCACTTGTGGAAAGAAGCAAACAGACAAGGACCGCCTTTTTGAGCAAAAGCTGTGTGCACAGCTCCGTGTAGACTGCAACCATGGCCAAATCACTTCTTGTGATGGGAGAGACATGAACGACCTTGAGAGAGCTTCTTTTGAGGTAAGAAAGCAGAGAACAAGTAGCACTTGTGGATAGGAGCAGGACTTGTGGAAACGGGTAAAGGAACACAACTCTCCCATTTTAAGCTCAATCTGCGCGCACAGCTTCCAGTAGAACTCCAACAGTGACCAGAGCACTTCCCAGTGTTTGAAAAGGCATGCCCGTTGCTGAGCAAGCCTCTTTTGAGCAAAGCAAACAGAAAACAAGCAGGACTTGTGGAAACGAGCAAAGGAACACCACCCTTCCATTTCCAGCAAAGCTGGCCCAATGTTCCTGGTACAACTCAAACAGTGTCTAAAGCAGTACCTGGGATAGAAAAGGCATGACTGTTGCTGAGCCAGCCTTTTCTAAGCTAACGCAAACAGAAAACAAGCAGGACTTGTGGAAAAGGGCAAAGGAGTACAATCCCCCTAATTTTCAGGAAAGGCTTGGAGCGGAGTTCCCAGTACAACTCCTACAGTGTCCGAAGCACTTCGTGGGCTGGAAGAATCATGCCCGTCGCTGAGCGAGCCTCTTTTGAGCTAAAGAAACAAGCAGGACCTGTGGAAACGGGTAAAGGAACACAACTTTCCCATTTTCAGCAAAAGCTGTGTGCACAGGTCCAGGTATCACTCCAAAAGTGTCCGAAACACTTCCCAAGCTGGAAAAGGCATGTGTATTGCTGAGCGAGCCTTTTCTGATCAAAGCAAAAAGAAAACAAGCAAGACTTGTGGAAACAGGCAAAGGAGCTCAACTTCCCTCATTTTTAGCAAAAACTGCGTGCAGAGCTCCCGCTACAACTCCAAAATGTCCGAATTACTTCCTGAGTTGGAAAAGGCATGCCCGTTATTGAGCGAGCCTCTTTTAAGGAAAGCTAACAGAAAACAAGCAGGATTTGTGGAAAATGGAAAAGGAACACAACCCCCCTCCATATTCAGCAAAAGCTGTGCGCACAGCTCCCGGCACAACTCCAAGAGTGTCCGAAGCACTTCCTGAGCTGGAAAAGGCATGCTCGTTGCTCAGTGAGCCTGTTTTGCGCTGAGGAATCTGGTATCAAGCAGGACTTGTAGAAACGGGTAATGGAACACAACCCCCCCATTTTCAGCAAATGCTGCGTGCACAGTTCTCAGTAGAACTCCAACAATGTCCGAAGCACTTCCTGGACTGGAGGAGGCATGCCCGTTTCTGAGGGAGCCTGTTTTGAGGTGAGGAAACTGAAAACAAGCATGACTTGTGGAAACAGGCAAAGGAGAGCAACCCCCCTAATTTACAGCAAAAGCTGCGTGCAGAGCTTCGGGTAGAGCGCCAAAAGTGTCCGAATTACTTCCTCCATTGGAAAACTCATGCCCGTTTCTGAGCTAGCTTTTTTTAAGGAAAGCAAACAGAAAAGAAGCATAACTTGTGAAAACGGGCAAAGGAACACAACCACCCTATTTTCAGCAAAAGCTGTCAGAACAGCTCCTGGTTGAACTTCAATAGTGTCCGAAGCACTTCCTGAGCTGGAAAAGGCATGACCGTTGCTTAGCAAGCCTTTTTTGAGCTAAGGAAACAGAAAACAAGCAGGATTTGTAGAAACGGGTAAAGGAACACAACGCCCCCATTGCCAGCAAAAGCTGTGCATGCAGCCTCCGGTACAACTGCAACAGTGTCCGAAGGAATTCCCGGGCTGGAAAAGGCATGCCAGTTGCAGAGCGAGCCTATTTTGAGCTAAAGAAAAAAAAAAAAGCAGGATTTGTCGAAATGGGAAAAAGAACACAACCACCCCATTTTCAGCAAAAACTGGCCAAATATTCCTGTACAACTCAAACAGTGCCCAAAGCACTTCCCAAGAAGGAAAAGGCATGCCCACTGCTTAGCGAGCCTGTTTTGAGCTAAGCAAACAGAAAACAAGCAGGACTTGTGGTATTGGGCAAATAAACACAACTACCACTTTTTCAGAAAAAGCTGCGCGCACAGCTCCTGGTAGAACTTCAATAGTGTCCGAAGTACTTCCCGGTAAGGAAAAGGCATGCCTATTGCTTAGCGAGCCTCTTTTGAGCAAAGCAAACAGAAAATAATCAGGACTTGTGGAAACGGGCAAAGAGCATAACCCCTGACATTTTCAGCAAAATTTGTGTGCACAGCTCCCGGTACAACTCCAACAGTGTCTGATGCACTTCCTGAGCTGGAAAAGGCATGTCCGTTGCTGAGCAATCCTCTTCTTAGCTAAGGAAGCAGAAAACAAGCAGGAGTTGTGGAATTGGGCAAAGGAACACAACTGCCCCATTTTCAGCAAAAGCTGCGTGCACAGCTCCCTGTAGAACTCCTACAGTATCCGAAGCAATTCCAGAGCTGGAAAAGGCATTCCCGTTGCTGAGCGAGCCTCTTTTGAGGAAAGCAAACAGAAAAAAAGCAGGACTTGTGGAAACGGGCAAAGGAACAGAACCACCCCATTTTTAGCAAAAGCTGCACGTACAGATCCCAGTACAACTCCAATAGTGTCCGAAGCACGTCATGGGAAGGAAAAGGTATGTCTATTGCTTATCGAGCCTTTTCTTAGCTAAGGAAACAGAAAACAAGCCGGACTTGTGGAAACAGGCAAAGGAACACAACCATCCCATTTTCAGCAAAAGCTGGGCGTACAGCTCCCGTTAAACTCCAACAGTGTCCGAAGCACTTCCTGAGCTGGAAAAGGCATGCCCGTTTCTGAGCAAGCCTCTTTTGACCTAAGCAAAAAGAAAACAAGCAGGATTTCTGGAAACGGGCAAAGGAGAACAACCCTCCCCCATTTTCAGCAAAAGCTTCCTGCATAGCTCCCCATAGAACTCCAACAGTGTCCGAAGCCCTTCCTGGGAAGGAAAAGGAATGCCTGTTGCTGAGCGAGGCTCTTTTCAGCAAAGCAAAAAGAAAACAAGGAGGGCTTGTGGAAATGGGAAAAGGATCACAACCACCCCTTATTACGCAAAAGCTGCACGCATCGTTCACGGTACAACTGCCACAGTGTCGGAAGCACTTCCCGGGCTGGAAATGTCATGCCCGTATCTGAGCGAGCCTTTTTTGAGCAAAGGAAAAAGAAAACAAGCACGACTTGTAGAAACGGGCAAAGGAAGAAAAAAACCCCCATTTTCAGCTGTAGCTGCGCGCACAGTTCTCAGTAGAACTCCAACACTGTCCGAAGCACTTCCCGGGCTGGAAAAGGCATGCCCGCTGCTCAGCAAGCCGGTTTTGAGCTAGAGCAAACAGAAAACAAGCAGGACTTCTGGAAACGGGCAAAGGAGCACAACCCCTCTCATTTTCAGGAAAAGCTGTGTACACAGCTCCCAGTAGAATTCCAACTGTGTTTGAAGAACTTCCTGAGCTGGAAACCGCATGTCCATTGCTTAGCGAGCCTTTTTTGAGTAAAGCAAAAAGAAAACAAGCAGGACTTGTGAAAATGGGCAAAGGAACTCAACCACCACTTTTTCAGAAAAAGTTGCCCGCACAGCTCCTGGTAGAACTCCAACAGTTTCCGAAGCACTTCCCGGGCTGGAAAAGGAATGCCCGCTGCTCAGCGAGCCTGTTTAGAGCTAAGCAAAGAGAAAACAAGGTGGACTTGTGGAAACAGGCAAATGAGCACAATCCCCCTCATTTCCAGCAAAAGCTGCGTGCACAGTTCCCGGTACAACTCCAACAGTGTCCTAAGCACTTATTGAGCTGGAAAAGGCATGCCCGTTGCTGAGCGAGCCTCTTTTAAGGAAGCAAACAGAAAACAAGCAAGAGGCGTGGAAACGGGCAAAGGAAGAAAAATACCCCATTTTCAGCTGTAGCTGCGCGCACAGTTCTCAGTAGAACTCCAAGAGTTTCCGAAGCACTTCCCGGGCTGGAAAAGGCATGCCCGTTGCTGAGAGAGCCTGTTTTGAGCACAGCAAAAAGAAAACAAGCGAGAGTTGTGGAAACAGGTAAAGGAACACAACCCCGCCATTTTCAGCAAAAGCTCCACGCACATCTCCTAGTACAACTCCAATAGTGGCCGAAGCACTTCATGGGAAGGAAAAGGCATGCCCATTGCTTATCGAGCCTCTTCTTAGCTAAAGAAAGAGAAAAAAAGCAAGACTTGTGGAAACGGGCAAAGGAACACAACCCCTATTTTCAGTAAAAGCTGCGCACACATCTCCCGGTAAAAAACCAACAGTGTCGGAAGCACTTCACGGGCTGGAAAAGGCTTGCTCTTTCCTGAGCGAGCCTCTTTAGAGCTAAGCAGAACGAAAACAAGCAGGACTTGTGGAAATGGGGAAAGGAGCACAACCACCCCTATTTTCAGAAAAAGCTGTGTGCACAGCTCCCGTTACAACTCCAAAAGGATCTGAAGCACTACCCAGGAATGAAAAGGCATGCCAGTTGCTTAGCAAGACTCTTTTGAGCTTAGGGAACAATAAACAAGCAGGACTTGTGGAAACGGGAAAAGGAATACAACCCTCTATTTTCAGCAAAAGCTGCGCACACAGCTCCCGGTAGAACACAAACAGTGACGGAAGCACTTCACGGGCTGGAAAAGGCATGCACGTTCCTGAGCAAGCCTCTTTTGAGCTAAGAAGAACGAAAACAAACAGGACTTGTGGAAATGGGCAAAGGAACACAACTTCCCCATTTCCAGCAAAAGCTGCACAGAGAGATCCCGGTACAACTCGTACAGTGTCCGAAGCACTTCCATGGCTTGAAAAGGCATTCCCGTTTCTGAGTAAGCCTCTTCTAAGCTAAAGAAACAGAAAACAAGCAGGACCTGGGGAAACGGGCAAAGGAACACAACTCCTCCTCTATTTTCAGGAAAAGCTGTGCGCACAGCTCCCAGTAGAACTCTAATAATGTCTGAAACACTTTCTGGGAAGGAAAAGGCATGCCCGTGTCTGAGCGAGACTCTTCTGAGCTGAGGAAACTGATAACAAGCAGGGTTTGTGGAAACAGGCAAAGGAAGACAACCCCCCCATTCTCAGCAAAAGCTGCCCAAACAGACTCCAGCAGAACTCCAATACTTTCCGAAGCACTACCCGGGAAAGAAAACGCATGCCTGTTGCTGAGTGAGCCTCTTCAGAGCTAAAGAAAAAGAAAAGAAGCAGGACTTGTGGAAACAAGAAAACGAAGACAACCCCTCCATTTTAAGCAAAATCTGTGTGCACAGCTCCTGGTACAACTCCAAAAGTGTCCGAAGAACTTCCTGGGAAGGCAAAGGCATGCCTGTTGCTGCGCGAGCCTCTTTTGAGCTGAGGAAACAGAGAACAAGCAGGACTTTTGGAAACGGGCAAAAGAATACAACCTCCCATTTTCAGCAAAAGCTGCGCACACAGCTCCCGGTAGAACACCAACAGTGTCTGAGGCACTTCCCGGGCTGGAAAAGTCATGCCCATTGCTGAGCGGGCCTCTTTTGAGGTAAGCAAGCAGAAAACAAGCAGGACTTGTGTAAATGGGCAAAAGAATACAACCCCTCCGTTTTCAGCAAAAGATGCACACACAGATCCCTGTACAACTCCTACAGTGTCCGAAGCGCTTTCCCGGCTGGAAAAGGCTTGCCCGTTCCTGAGCGAGCCTCTTCTAAGCTAAAGAAACAGAAAACAAGCAACACTTGTGGAAACAGGCAAAAGAAACTCAAAACTCCTATTTTCAGCAAAAGCTGCACGCACAGTTCCGAGTACAACTCCAACAGTGTCTGAAGAATTTCCCAGGCTGGAATATGCATTCCCGTTGCTGAGGGAGCCTCCTTTGAGCTAAGGAAACAGAAAACAAGCAGGACTTGTGGAAACGGGCAAAGGAACACAACTCCTGTATTTTCAGCAAAAGCTGCATGCATAGCTCCCGGTATCACTCCAACAGTGTCCGAAACACTTCCCAAGCTGGAAAAGGTATACCCATTGGTGAGCTGGCCTTTTTTAAGCAAAGCAAAAAGAAAACAAGCAGGACTTGTGGATATGGGGAAAGGAACAAAAACCCCACATGTTCAGAAAAAGCCACGCGCAAAGTTCCCGGTAGATCTCCAACAGTGTCCGAAGCACTTTCCGGGCTGGAAAAGGCATGCCCGTTGTTGGGCAAGCCTCTTTTGATCTAAGCAAACAGAAAACAAGCAGGAATTGTGGAAAAAGTCATACGAACACAACTCCCCCATTTTCAGCAAAAGCTGGGCGTACAGCTCCCGTTAAACTCCAACAGTGTCCGAAGCACTTCCCAAGCTGGAAAAGGCATGCCCATTTCTGAGTGAGCCTCTTTTGATCTAAGCAAAAAGAAAACAAGCAGGATTTCTAGAAACGGGTAAAGGAGCACAACCCTCCTCATTTTAAGCAAAAGCTGCGCGCACAGCTCCCGTTATCACTCCAAAAGTGTCCGAAGCACTTCACAGGCTGGAAAAGGCATGACCATTGCTGAGCGAGCCTCTTTTGATCTAAGCAAAAAGAAAACAAGCAGGATTTCTAGAAACGGGCAAAGGAGCACAACCCTCCTCATTTTAAGCAAAAGCTGCGCGCACAGCTCCCGTTATCACTCCAAAAGTGTCCGAAGCACTTCACAGGCTGGAAGAGGCATGCCCGTTGCTGAGCGAGGCTCTTTCAACCTGAGGAAACAGAAAACAAGCAGGACATGTGGATACATGAAAAGGAACACAACTCCCCCATTTTCAGAAGAAGCTGTGCGCACAGCTCCCAGTACAACTCCAACAGGGCCCAAAGCAATTCCTGGGAAGGGAAGGAAAAGGCATGCCCGTTGCCGAGCGAGCCACTTTTGAGCTAAGCAAACAGAAAATAAGCAGGACTTGTGTAAACGGGAAAAGGAACACAACCATCACTATTTTCAGCAAAAGCTGTGCGCATCTTTTGCTGAAAAAAGCTCCCGGTACTACTCCAACAGTGTCCGAAGCACTTTCCGGGCTGGAAGAGGCATGCCCGTTGCTGAGCGATCCTCTTTAAAACTGAGGAAACAGAAAACAAGCAGGACTTGTGGAAATGGGCAAAGGAAAAAAACCTCCCCATTTTCAGCAAAAGCTGTGCGCACAGCTCCAGGTACAACTCCAACAGTGTCTGAAGAACTTCCCGGGCTGGAAAAGCCAGGCCCGCTGCTCAGCGAACCTGTTTTGAACTAAGCAAACAGTAAAAAAGCAGGATTTGTGGAAACGGGCAAAGGAGCACAACCCCCGTTATTTTCAGCAAAACCTGCACACAAAGCTCCCAGTAAAACTCCAACAGGGTCTGAAGCACTTCCCGGGAAGAAAAAGGCATGCCTGTTGCTGAGCGAGCATCTTTTGAGCTAAACAAAAAGAAAGCAAGCAGGACTTGTGGAAACGGGCAAAGAAATACAACTCTCCCATTTTCAGCAAAAGCTGCACACAGCTCCTGTTTCAACTCCTACAGTGTCCGAAGCACTTTCCGGGCTGGAAAAGGCATGCCCGTTGCTGAGCGAGCCTCTTTTGAGCTAAACAAAGAGAAAACAAGCAGGACTTGTGGAAACGGCCAAAGGAACACAACGCCCCTCATTTTCAGCAAAAGCTAGGCGCACAGCTCTTGATACAACTCCAACAGTGTCCGAAGCACTTCCTGAGCTGGAAAAGGCATGCCCGTTTCTGAGCGAGCCTGTTTTGACATGAGGAAAAAGAAAACAAGCAGGACTTGTGGAAACGGGCAAAGGAACACAACTCCTGTATTTTCAGCAAAAGCTGCACACACAGCTCCATGTACAACTCCAACAGTGTCTGAAGCGCTTTTCAGGCCAGAAAATGCATGCCTGTTGCTGAGCGAGCCTCTTCTAAGCTAAGGAAACAGAAAACAAGCAGGACTTCTGGAAACAGGCAAAGGACCACTGTAGAGGTTGAATTCCTCCAGAAATGGGGGCATGTGAGCAATCCAGCCTATGTGAAAGAATAAGCCTGTAACCATTTCAAGGAGAAAGCAGTCATGCACCAGGGATAAGAAGATGTGGAGGGTCACGTATAAAGAAGAACAAAGGATGGTAAACAACCTCAGAAATATGGGAATTGGAAGAAAGCCAGAAAAACAATATGCATAATTTTGCTGTGTATATAAAAAGACTTAGCCAATAGAGACTAAAAGGCTAACACATGCTTTTAGGGGTAACCAATTGTAAAGTAGCATGTAACGCGTGATTAAGGCTAAGAATTGTATAAAAGAAGCTGGAAAAACTATTAAAATCGGCCTACTTCGATCATATTGATCATGGAGTAGTGTCCCATTTTTTCTTTTCACAGGTTGGCGCCTGGATACAGGGACCAGACCCTTGGAATTTTCTCGGAGACTGCGGAGGCTATGCTGCAGCAATATCGGGATTGAGGGAAAGCGAAAAGACCAGCCGGAAGAATCTCTGCTGCCCCGGCAGAAAGCCTCACTGAGATACAGTGGGAGGAGATATCCCTGCTAAAATTGGCAGGAAGCCTCACTGGAGTGCCAGTGGGAAGCCTCGCTGGTGGGACCAGCGGGATGAGTTGTTATCCCTGCTAAAATTAGCAGGAAGCCTCGCTGGAGGGACCAGCGGGAAGCCTCGCTGGAGGGACTGGCGGGAAGCCTCGCTGGAGGGACCAGTGGGAGGATTTTCTACTTCTGAAGAAATCTACCCTTGTTCAGGTGAGCGGTCAGGGAGGAGATGGGGGTGGACAAAGAACAAGAAGCAGTCCTAAACCTCCTCCAACATATGCTCTCTACGAGAGGACTGAAATATGATAATTCCATTTTACAGAATCTTATCCGCTGGGCATGGGAAAAGAAAAAATTAACTGGTGCTAATGTTGCTTTTGAACTTTCAGTATGGGAAGCATGCTTTGTGGGAAGATATAAGTTGTGGGGGAAATAATGCTAAAGATGCTGTTAAAATTTCTACACATTGGAAATCAGTAAAAGACACTTTATCTTCAATGAAAATAGAACGGCAGGCGGCGGCTTCAGCTTTTGTAGCATTAACACCTAATTCTGAAAATAATTCTCTAAATCCCTCTCAAAATTCTACTTTTTCTACTCAATTTACAGTTCCAATTAATTCTGCAGCTGCATTGCCTGACAAAAATGCTGTTCATGATTCTGGTAGCCAATGTAACAATGTAGCAGAGCCTCAAGGTCATGAAACTGCTTGTGAACAAACAAAGCCAATGATTCATATGAGTGAACTGTCTTGTCGTCCAAAAGTCCCTCAGATATCAAATTCCTCTCCTGACTCTCCGAAAGGAGAAGTTAAAAATAATAAGGTGGCTGTTGACATAATTATACAAGAGCTAATAAAGAAACTAGAAACTTTAAATACCACAGGTACATCTAGTAACCCTTCACTGTCCCTTGCTGGAGCCTCGACACCAGCAGAACAGTATAACCCCACTATGTTTTCCTCAATACCCGATATATCTGCTATACCACACCTCAGGTGGAAGGATGCCATTCGTGATGCTTTAATTGAAGGACAATTTATTCCACAAGCATTCCCTGTGATCATGCAGCCAGGTGGGTGCTGCAAATGGGAGGCCTTTGACTGGAAGCTGTTGGAAAAGGCTCGAACAGCTGTTCAGGACTATGGCCTGCATTCCCCCTACACACACCAGTTGTTACAATACTTATTTACTTGTGATGTACTTTTACAACAGGATATTTCTCAAATTGCTTCTGTCCTCTTACCACCGTCTCAGTTATTAATTTTTGCAAAGGCCTGGAGAACATTGTGTGAAAAGGAGGCAGCAAGACCGAGACAACAAGATGATCCATTGTATGGAATAATGGTACAGCAGCTTATGGGGGAAGGACCTTGGGCCGATTCCAATATGCAATTGAGGTGCATACCTGAGGTACATCAAAAGTCTCAACAACTTGCTTTTACAGCCATTTCTACGCTACCAGAACTAGGTAAGCCACAAGCTTTTGCACAAGTACAACAGGGACCTAATGAACCATATACCAAATTTATTGATCGTTTGCATCATGCAATAAAACAACACCCTGATTTTAGTGAGGACATGAAAGAACAAATGTTTAAGATATTAGCATTTGATAACGCCAATGACAAAACTAAACAAATGTTGGGAACATTGCCAAAAAGTGTTTCTGTTGTAGAAATGATAGAGCTGGCAGAACGAGCTACTCAGACTGCACAAGCTGCTTATGTGGCAGCTGCAGTCAGTGGGGCAATAAAACTTTTACTTGATCAGCAGAAAAACCATGAGAAACGTTGTTTCAATTGTGGACAGAAGGGACATTTTAGGAGTCAGTGCCGTGCATTACAGCAAAACAAAAAATGGTGTCGATTCTGCAAACAAGATAGCCATAACACAGTTGATTGCAGGAAAAAGGGAAACTGCAAAGCCAGCGCGGGGTCCTCACGCGTGCACACAGAAATTCCGAGGACGGCGTGGGCTGCGTCAACACAGAATCAAAGGGGAGTCTCGATTCCATCAGCTCCGCCACTGCTGGAAGCGCCGGAGTGGATGTCACAACAGCAGTAAATACTACACTCACTTCTACAGCTGTGCACTTAATAGATACAAACATTAAAGGTCCTTTAGGTCAAGGGTTATGTGCACTGCTGTTGGGAAGGTCATCAACTAGTCGACAAGGGATTTTTGTATTGCCGGGGTGATTGATGCAGATTACACAGGGGTTATTAAAGCTATGGTTTATACTTTAACTCCTCCTGTTTCTATTCCAGCTGGGAGTCAGATAGCACAACTTGTTCCTTTTCGTTCCTGTGTCCTGAACCCAGGACAAGCTGTTCGAGGTGACGGGAGTTTTGGTTCAACTGGGTTGCCACAAGTATATTTTGCTATGGATATTACAACAGGCAAACCAGAAAAATTGGTTACCTTGACTGCCAGAAATGGGCAAAAAATCATGATAAAAGCAATTATTGATACAGGGGCAGATATTACTATTCTATCTGCAGCCTGTTGGCCACCCCAATGGCCTACAGAATTTCCTCAAATTGGTATTGCTGGCATAGGAGGCACACAGTCCACCAGAATCAGTAGAGACACAATTGCATTCACTTTTCCTGATGATGTCACAGTCTCCACACAACCATTTGTAATGATTACCCCTCCAAATGTGAAGGGGCTCATTGGACGAGATTTGCTTAGTCAAATGAGAACAACATTAATTACCCACCCTTTTTAGTAGCGGCCACTGTAGGGCAGCCAATCCTAAAAATCAAATGGAAAACTAATAAGCCAATTTGTATTGATCAGTGGCCGCTTACAGAACAAAAGCTGCTCAAAATCAAAGAACTGGTTGAAGAACAATTATCTGCAGGGCATATTGTCCCTTCAACTAGTGCCTGGAACACCCCAATTTTTACAGTTCCAAAAAAGAATGGGAAATGGAGACTATTACACGATCTTAGGGCAATCAATGCAATAATGGAACAAATGGGAGCCCTACAGCCAGGACTGCCGTCACCTACAATGATCCCTGAAAACTGGGAACTGTTAATAATTGATCTGAAAGATTGTTTTTTCACTATTCCACTGCACAAAGATGATGCTGAAAGATTTGCCTTTTCTGTGCCATCAATCAATAAGGCTGAACCTGCAAAACGATATCATTGGGTTTCCCTTTCCCAGGGGATGTGTAACAGCCCCTCAATGTGCCAGATGTATGTTGCATGGGCATTAGAACCAATCAGGAAAAAATATCCACAATTGCTTATATACCATTATATGGATGATATATTGGTTGCTGGTGATGATATGGCAAATCTACCAATACTCCAGGAATTAACTGAAACATTAGAATCCAGAGGTCTAAAAATAGCCCCAGAAAAAATTCAGAAACATGAACCATGGAAGTATCTAGGCTGGGTCATTACTGGAAGTAGAGTCAGACCACAAAAGGTAGAATTCAAAACTGATATTCGCACACTCAATGATATACAAAAGCTGATGGGGCAAATTCAGTGGGTACGTACATTGTGTGGAATCACAAATGATGACCTAAAGCCATTAATGCAATTATTGGGAACATCAACTCATGCCAATGAGGAACGAATCCTTGATGCTGAGCATAATAAGGCCCTGGAGAAAATTAGTAGAAAAATTGTTACTTGCCATGCAGATCGAATAAGGCCACATCAACCCATTAATTTAATGATAGTAAATTCAGAAAACCCTTCAATTGATAAACAGCCCCGAGAGCATCCATGTGCTCTTATTCTTCAATGGCTAAGGGAGACTAAAAATCCCCTTAGAATCTTGGAATGGGTCTTCTTGTCCATAAGGCCTGCTAAAACAGTTACCACTCGGCTTGAGTTGTTTGCACAGCTAATAATTAAAGGGCGATTAAGAATTACTGAAATCTTGGGAAAAGATCCAGATTTCATTCACCTTCCTATGAAACAATATTATCTGGAATGGGGCCTACGAATTTCAGATGACTTACAAATTGCTTTAGTTGGCTTTAAGGGAATCATTAGCAATCAATATCCGCCTCATAAGTTATTAATATTGTTAGAAAATCAAGTGATGGAACAACAGCCCTGGAGATCAGAGACCCCAGTAGATGGTTTAACTGTTTTTACAGATGCTGGGAAGCGATCAAGGAAAGCAGTGTGTACCTGGTTATCTCAAAAGAATCAGTGGGAAAAACAAATCTTATATGGCACATCAGAGGATTCTCTACAAACCTTAGAACTTAAAGCCATAATATGGGCTCTGGAAAATTGGCCTTCTGAAGCTATTAATATTGTTTCTGATTCACTATATGCTGTAGGCATAATCAGACACATTGAACGTTCTATGCTCAAAGAAGTAACAAATTGCTTGCTTGCTAATCTGCTTAGCTATTTAGTAGTTTTACTGGATCAGCGCTCTGCACCCTACTTTATAACCCATATCAGAAGCCATTTGATGCAAGGTGGATTAGCTATTGGTAATGAAAAAGCAGATCAGCTTGTTATGCCAGCCTGGATAGGGCCTGTTGTTGATGCCTTTGCCCAGGCCAGGATCTCTCATGAGTTTTTCCATCAATCTGCAAAAATGTTAACTAAACAATTTCGGATACCATTAACAGATGCTCAGGGAATTGTAAAATCTTGTCCATCATGCCAAAAAATTGGCTTCGGCCTTGGAATTGGTGTAAATCCCAGAGGTTTGAAACCTCTGCAAACTTGGCAAATGGATGTTACACATGTCCCAGAATTTGGCCGATTGAAATACATACATGTATTGATACTTTTTCTCAAGTGATCTGGGCAACTGCACAAACTGGAGAAGCCACCCGACAGGTAATACGGCATTTATTCAGTTGCTTTGCTGTTTTAGGTATCCCTAATAACATTAAAACTGATAATGGTCCAGGATACAAATCCCTTCGCTTTACTCGCTTCTGTAATCAGTGGGGAATCAAACATGACACAGGAATTCCACATTCCCCTACAGGACAGGCTATTGTAGAACGAGCTCATCAGACACTGAAAAATCTGCTTTTAAAACAAAAGGAGGGAACCTCAGGGTTGTCTCCACATGAGAAACTTCATAAGGCACTGTATGTCTTAAACTACTTGCGACTGGCCGGTGACAGTCAGGAACCACCGATGCTGGTACATAGTATAGCACTGCACACCAGCCCAACACCCATAGAAAAATCTGACACAGGTGTTTTAGTTCAATATAAGGATCTGAAAACTGGAAAATGGACGGGACCAGCTACAGTCAAATTAACTGGTAGAGGATATATGTGTTTACTTACAGGTGAAGGGCTCCGGTGGGTACCTGCCCGTTGGGTCAGACCTTATATTGCTGATGCTGTGCCGAGAAGCTCTACAGAGACAGCTGGTCCTTTACCAGCAGACACTCTCACCACTTCTACAGCAACTTAATTGCACTCAGGTTTGGCAATTGGACTTATCTAGATCCTTAGCTGATTTAGATCTTATCTTGGATGAAGTTATTACGACTTTAACTGTTGATCTACAATTGCAAAAAATTGCTTTTGAAGCTTGCCATATACATGGAGTAGCTTGTAGACCTTGGATTTTAGTTAAGTGTCCAGGGTGTGGAATAGAAACTTGGAGAGTGGTAAGGCGACAATCTGCTAACAATATTGATATCAGTGTTTTTAGTTGCAACTCATGTTCTGCTGCTTTAGCTAGACATACCATTGAGCATCAATTAAACACTTTTCTGGGACTGAATCATATTCAACCCGAACCCCCTCAACGATTAGCAAGGCCTTGGCTTCAACACTTTAGACCTACAGCTGATGTAAACCTGATAGAGGATCTTGGTCAGCGAGCTTTAGCTTATACTGAATATCGGCTAGCTAAGAAAATAGCAAAACTTAACTTAATTAATCAAAGTAGAGTTATTAACACGTGCTGTGGACAAGAAATTTTTGTACCTCGCAGTTGGCAAGTAACTGCTGATAACTGGGAAAAAGAGAAAGCACGATGGCGAAGCAGAGGCAAATCACGCTCACGTCAGTGGCGTTGATATTGTCCGCTGTTTTAAAGGGCAGTTTCTCATTTCCTACACTTCACATTAATCATCAACAAAACATATGGATTACTTTTGCTAATGCTACAGGAGAATCTTCTTTTTGCCTTTCTATGGCCTCTCCCAGTGATCCTTTCCCTACATGTCTAATTGGGATTCCCTTAACCAATTTTGCTGAATTTACAGGATGGGTTGGGGGAGAGTGAGCAGTTTTTGTCACACTCTCTGACACACAAGTAGAAGAAAAATTTTGCACACTCAAAAAAGGGTATTCAACACTTTAAGTACATACTTAAAGGATGTACTGAAGCTGGAGTGAGAAGGAATGGACAAGGAATGAGGGCCACAATGATTGCAAGGTATCTAAGCAAAACAGGTCTTGAACCTCAAGAACTTAATTTGCTAGGATCAATTCCTGGAAATTACTGTTTGTTCTTTAATTACTGGGCAAACTTTGGTCGTTCAGGGTCTAATTTTGTGCCAGCACAGCCACGAGGTGACAGTGTTGTTCTTAATCCCACTTCTCCATGGTACTACAACTTAACTGCCTATTGCTCTAATTGGACTTCTTTGGAAGTGACCCAAAAGGATCTGATAAGAGGGTTAAGATACTTCCACCCGGTATTTTTCTAATTTGTGGGGATAGGGCATGGCCAGCAATCCCTAGCAATGCTTTTGGTGGCCCTTGCTATTTTGGGAAACTAACCATGTTTAAACCCAGCTTTCAACAGCTATTGAATATTACTAAGCAGGCCAAGCATCATAGGAGCAAGAGAAGCATTACTCAGCTAGGACCAGACTGCAAGGACAGTGTAGAACTATGGCGCCCTCCTGCGATAATTTTATCTTCTATTTTTACTCCTGGTGTTGCTTCTGCACATGCCCTAACACAACTGAAAAAATTGGCCTGTTGGTCTGGGAAGCAGCTAAACCTGACTTCAAAAATTTTAAGCGAATTGGCTACCGATGTAGACAGCATTAGACATGCTGTCCTTCAAAACCGTGCTGCCATCGACTTCCTGCTTTTGGCACAAGGCCACGGGTGCAAAGATTTTGAGGCAATGTGTTGTTTAAACTTATCTGATCATTCTGCGTCCATTCACAAAAGTCTGAGGCAGTTAAAAGAAAACATGAAAAAGCTGACAATTGATACATCTCCATTTACTGTGTGGCTTGCTAAGCTAGGTGTTACTGGTTGGCTTCTTGAATTAGCAAAAATAGGAGTAGTGATCATGATTGTATTTGTAATCATTCTTGTAGTGTTACCATGTATACTGAGGTGTGTGGCTAAGATGGCTGAAAATGCTGTAAAACAAGTCTGGATTGCTCAAAGAAGAGAAGGGGGATTTGTAGAGGATGAATTCCTCCAGAAATGGGGGCATGTGAGCAATCCAGCCTATGTGAAAGAATAGGCCTGTAACCATTTCAAGGAGAAAGCAGTCATGCACCAGGGATAAGAAGATGTGGAGGGTCATGTATAAAGAAGAACAAAGGATGGTAAACAACCTCAGAAATATGGGAATTGGAAGAAAGCCAGAAAAACAATATGCATAATTTTGCTATGTATGTAAAAAGACTTAGCCAATAGAGACTAAAAGGCTAACGCGTGCTTTTAGGGGTAACCAATTGTAAAGTAGCATGTAACGCGTGATTAAGGCTAAGAATTGTATAAAAGAAGCTGGAAAAACTATTAAAATTGGCCTACTTCGATCATATTGATCATGGAGTAGTGTCCCATTTTTTCTTTTCACAGAACACAACCCCCCCATTTTCAGCAAAAGCTGCGTGCACAGCTCCCAGTAGAACTGGAACAGTGTCTGAAGCATTTCCTGGGCTGGTTAGAGGCATGCCCGTTTCTGAGCGAGCCTCTTTTGAGCTGTGGAAACTGAAAACAAGCAGGAGTTGTGGAAACGGGCAAAGAAACACAACCCTCCCATTTTTAGCAAAAGCTGCGCACACAGTTCCCGGTACACCTCCAACAGTGTCCGAAGCACTTCCTGAGCTGGAAAAGGCATGCCCGTTGCTCAGCGAGCCTGTTTTCCCTGAGGAAACAGAAAACAAGCAGGACTTGTCAAAATGGGTAAAGGAACACAACCACCCCATTTGCAGCAAAAGTTGCATGCACAGGTCCAGGTATCACTCCAACAGTGTCCGAAGCACTTCCCAAGCTGGAAAAGGCATGCCTATTGATGAGCGAGGCTTTTTTGAGCAAAGCAAAAAGAAAACAAGCAGGATTTGTGGAAACAGGCAAAGGAACCCAACCACCCCATTTTCAGCAAAAGCTGCGGGCACAGCTCCCAGTACAACTCCAACAGTGTCCCAAGCACTTCCTGAGCTGGAAAAGGCATTCCCGTTGCTGAGCGGGCCTCTTTTGAGCTTAGCACACAGAAAACAAGCAGGAATTGTGGAATTGGGCAAAAGTACACAACCACCCCATTTCTGCAAAAGCTTTGCGCACAGCTCCCGATAGAACTCCAACAGTGTCCGAAGCACTTCCCGCTAAGGAAAAGGCATGCCCGTGTCTTAGTGAGCAACGGCCTAGCTGCCTAGTTTATTCTTTCACATGGCAGATTTGTAGATAACTTTAGTGTGCATTTTACAGGGAGCTGTGCAGACAGCTGTTGCTCAATGCGTGCGGGTTTGTTTCTCTCTTTGTTTCCACAAGTCCTGCTTTTCTTTTTTCTTAGCTCAAAAAAAGCTCTCTCAGCAATGTACATGTCTTTTCCTGCAAGGCATTAGATTCTTACACTGTTAGAGTTTTCTATGTCTTCAGCAACAAGAGCAAAGTCATAGCTGACTTGTTGCTGCTTTCAATGGCAGTTTTGTAGAAAACTTCAATGTGCGTTTTCCATGGAGTTGTGCACACAGCTTTTGCTTAAAATCAGCGGGTTGTGTTTCTTTGCTCGTTTCTACAAGTCCTGCTTGTTGTCTGTTTTCTTAGCTCACAATAAGCTCTTTCAGGAACGTGCAAGCCTTTTCCAGCACGGCAAGAGATTCTGATACTTCTGGAGTTTTCCATGTCTGCAGCAGCTAGAGCAAAGGTCTTGCTGCCTTGTGTCTGCTTTCCCATTGCAGAGTTGTAGAGAACTTCAATGTGCATTTTACAGAGAGCTTTGCACGCAGCATTTTCTTAATGTGGGGGGGGATGTGTTGTTTTGCTTATTGACAGACGTCCTGCTTCTATTCTGTTTTCTTAGCTCAAAAGAAGCTTTTTCAGCGATGAACATGGCTTTTCCAGCAATGCGTTAGATTCTGATACTGTTGGAGTTTTCCATGTCTGCAGCAGCTAGAGCAAAGGCCTAGCTGACTAGCTGCTGCATTCCCATGTCAGAGTTGTAGAGAACTTCAATGTGCATTTTACAGAGAGCTGTGCGCACAGCTTTTGCTTAAAGTGGGCGGGTTGTGTTTCTTTGCTCGTTTCCACAAGTCCTGAATGTTTTCTTTTTTCTTATCACAAAAGCTCTTTTAGTAACGTACATGTCTTTTCCAGCACGGCAAGAGATTCTGATACTGTTGGAGTTTTAACCGTCTTCAGCAGCTAGAGCAAAGGCCTAGCTGCCTAGTTGCTGCTGTCCTATGGTAGAGCTGTACAGAACTTCAATGTGCGTTTTACAGGGAGCTGTGCACACAGCTTTTGCTGAAAGTTGGTGAGTTGTGTTTCTTTACTTGTTTCCAGAAGTCCTGCATGTTTTGTGTTTTCTTAGCTCAAAAGAAGCTGCTGCAGAAACGTGCAAGCCTTTTCCAGCATGGCAAGTGATTCTGACACTGTTGGAGTTTTCCATGTCTGCAGCAGCAAGAGCAAAGGCCTAGCTGCCTAGTTGCTGCTTTGCCATGGCAGAGTTTTAGAGAACTTCAAAGTGCGTTTTACATGGAACTGTGCACATAGCTTTTTCTCAGTGTTGGGGGGAGTGTGTTTTTTTGCTTCTTTTAAGAAGTCCTAAATGTTTTCTGTTTTCTTAGTTCAAAAGAAGCTCTCTCAGATATGTACATGCCTTTTCCAGTCAGGCATGCGATTCTGATACTGTTGGAGTTTTCCATGTCTGCAACAGCTAGAGCAAAGGCCTAGCTGCCTAGTTGCTGCTTTCCATTGCAGAGTTATAGAGAACTTCAATGTGCATTTTACAAAGAGCTTTGCACACAGCCTTTGCTCAAATGGGAGAGATGTGTTTCTTTGCTTGTTTCCGGACGTCCTGCTTGTTTTCTCTTTTCTTAGTGCAAAAGAAGCTACTGCAGAGTCGAACATGCTTTTTCCTGCATGGCATGAGATTCTGATTCTATTTGAGTTTTCCATGTCTGCAGCAGAACAAGCAAAGGCCTAGCTGTCTACTTCTTTTTCCATGGCACAGTTATATAGGGATTCAATCTGTGTTTTCCAGACACCTGCCCACACAGCATTTGCTCGGTGATCATGGAGTTTGTTGCTTTGCTCGTTTGCAGATTCCCGGGTTGTATACTATTTTCCTAGCTCCAAAGAAGCCACTGCAGCAACGGACTTGCTTTTCCCAGCACTGCATGAGATTTTGATACTGTTGGAGTTTTCCATGTCTGCAGCAGCACCTGCAACTGTGGCGTTTTTGCCCTCCGTGGATCACTGATCAGTGATTCCTTTGCCGTGCCCGGCCCCTGGCTAGAAGCGTGCTCAGTTTTCGGTAGGGCCCACTGGACAGATCTGCAGAACACCCACGCGGTGGGCTTTCTGGCTGGCAAGCACTAGGTGTAAATTAGCAGCTATGGCGATGGAGGAAAAGGAAGGCTCTCTTCTGAGGTACAACAGGAGATGTTTATTACCTGTCCTTCACCTCATGGATGGTGGATGAGAGAGAGAGGCCCCGCCCGGGTCCCCGCTTAAGAGGACAGGTACCAAGGGGCGTGTACAAAAACCTTACACCAATAGGGGGATACAAAGGGAGGAGTTGGGGGGTAGATTGACACACAAAAGGGCCAATCCCTGGAGAGGGGGGGGGGGGAGGGATTTCCAGAACCTGTTCCAATCAGAAGCCAGGTCTCCCCCGAGATTTCCAGAAGGGGGAGAGGCTTTTCCTGGATGACTGGCAGGCTCCGGGGGAAGGGACAAGCATGGATAAATAGGGGGGTTTGGAATAGACCATTTTCCCAACATAAATAACATTAATTATATAAACCCAAAACTTGCGAGCACAGCTCACGCACCGCTACATGCAACGGCCTTGCTGTGTAGTTGGTATATTTCCATGGCAGAGTTTGATAAGGACTTTAATCTGCAAATTGCAAAGAGCTGTGCACACAGCTTTTGCTCGGTGTTCTTGTTTGGTGTTGCTTTGCTTGTTTGCAGAACGCGAGTTTTTTCTGTTTTCTCAGCTCCAAAGAATCCACTGCAGTAACGTACTTTTCCAGCACTGCATGAGATTATGATACTCTTGGAATTTTCCATGTCTTCAGCAGCACAAGTAGTGGCTCTGCTGCCTAGTTCCTCTTTTTCCATGCCACAGTTGTATAGGACGTAAATCTGCGTTTTCCAGAGAGCCGCACAAACAGTTTTTCTTGGTGTGCCTGTGGGTTTAATGCTTTGCTCGTTTGCAGAAGCTAGGTTTCTTTCCTGTTTTACCAGCTCCAGAGGAACTACTGTAGCAATGTACATGCCTTTTCCAGCATTGCATGAGATTGAGGTATTCTGTGAGTTTTCCATGTCTGCAGTAGCACAAGCAGAGGCCTTGCTGCCTAGTTGCTCCTTTGAAATTGCACAGATGGACAGGACTTCAATCTGTGATTTTAAGAGAGCTATAATCAGAGCATTTTGCTCGGTGCTGATGTGTTGTGTTGCTCTGCTCATTTGTAGAAGCCTGGGTTGGTTTTTTGTTTTCCCAGGTCCAAAGAAGCCTCTGCAGCAACGGACATGCATTTCCATCACTGTAAGAGAGTGTGCTATTGTTGGAATTTTCCAAGTCTGAAGCAGCAGAAACAAAGGCCTTGCTGCCTAGCTGCTCCTTGTCCGTGGCACAGTTGGATAGGACTTCAATCTGCATTTTCCACAGAGCTGTGGACACAGCTTTTGCTCGGTGTGCTTGTGGGTTGTTGCTTTTCTTGTTTCCAGATGCGGGTTTCTTTTCTGTTTTCCTAGCTCCGAAGAAGCCTCTGCTGGAATGGACATGCCTTTTCCAGCACTGCATGAGATTGTGATACTCTTGGAGTTTTCCATGTGTGCAGTAGCACCAACAAAGGCCTTGCTGCCTAGTTGCTCCTTTTCCATGGCACAGTTCAACTTCAAGCTGAGTTTTCCAGACAACTGTACAAAGTGCTTTTGCTCAGTGTGCTTGTAGGTTGTTGCAATTTAAATTTGTAAAATCCAGTTTCTTTTCTGTTTTCCCAGCTCCAAAGAATCCACTGCAGCAACGTACAAGCTCCAAAGAATCCACTGCAGCAATGTACATGCCTTTTCCAGCACTGCAGGAGATTGTGACACTCATGGAGTTTTCCAAGTCTGCAGAAGGACGTGCACAGGCCTTCTGCCCTAGTTGCTCCTTTTCCATGGCACAGTTGGATAGGACTTCAATCTGCGTTTTCCAGAGAGCTGCACACACAGCTTTTTCTTGGTGGGCTTGTGGGTGTTGCTTTGCTGGTTTGCAGAAGCCCAGGTTGGTTTTTGTTTTCCTGGCTCCAAAGAAGCCACTGCAGCAATGTACATGCCTTTTCCAGCTGGTTTGCAGAAGCCCGGGTTTTCCCAGCTCCGAAGAAGCCTCTGCAGGAACGGACATGCCTTTTCCAGCACTGCATGAGACTGTGATACTCTTGGAGTTTTCCATGTGTGCAGCAGAGCATCCAAATGCCTTGCTGCCTAGTTGCTCCTTTTCCATGGCGCAGTTGGACAGGACTTTAATCTGCGATTTTAAGGGAGCTGTAATCAGAGGTTTTTTCTTGGTGCTCATGTGGTGTGTTGCTCTGCTTGTTTGCAGAAGCCCGGGTTGGTTTTTGTTTTCCTGGCTCCAAAGAAGTCACTGCAGCAATGTACATGCCTTTTCCAGCACTGCAGGAGATTTTGATATTGTTGGAGTTTTCCATGTCTGCAGCAGCAAAAGCAATGGCACTGCTGCTTAGTTACTCTTTTTCTGTGGCACAGTTGTATAGGACTTTAATCTGCGTTTTCCAGAGAGCTGCGCACACAACTTTTGCTCGGTGTGCTTGTGGGTTTAATGCTTTGCTCGTTTGCAGAAGCCCAGTTTCTTTCCTGTTTTACCAGTCCCAAAGAAACTACTGCAGCAACGTACATGCCTTTTCCAGCACTGCAGGCGATTGAGATAATCTGTGAGTTTTCCATGTCTGCGGCAGCATGAACAAAGGCCTTGCTGCCTAGTTTCTTCCTTCAAATTGCACAGTTGGACAGGACTTCAATCTGCGATTTACAGAGAGCTGTATTCAGAGTTTTTTGCTTGGTGCTGATGTGGTGTGTTGCTTTGCTGGTTTGCAGAAGCCTGGGTTGTTTTTCATTTTCCCAGCTCCAAAGAAGGCACTGCAGCAACGTACATGCCTTTCCCAGCACTGCATGAGATTGTGATACTCTTGGAGTTTTCCATGTCTGCAGGAGCATCAGCAATGGCCTTGTTTCATAGTAGCTCCTTTTCAATGGCACAGTTGGACAGGACTTCAATCTATGTTTTCCAGAGAGCTGTGCACATAGCTTTTGCTGGGCATGCTTGTGGGGTGTTGCTTTGCTCGTTTGCAGAATCCTGGGTTGTTTTTCATTTACCCAGCTCCAAAGAAGCCTTTGCAGCAACAGACATGCCTTTCCCAGCACTGCATGAGATTCTGATTGTAATGGAGTTTTCAAAGTCTGCCGTAGCACAAGAAATGGCATAGCTGCCTAGTTACTCTTTCTCTATGGCACAGTTTGCTAGGACTTCAATCTGCGATTTCCAGAGAGCTGTGCACACAGCTTTTGCTTGGTGTGCTTGTGGGGTGTTATTTTGCTTGTTTGCAGAAGCCTGGGTTTTTTTGTTGTTGTTTTCCCTGCTCCAAAGAAGCCACCGCAGCAAGGTACATGCCTGTAGCGGCGCGTTTTCTGGTTTTTACTTATTGTTAATAATCATTTGTTCTGTAATGGTTTTTCCCAAGTTCCCCCTGTACTTCTCCCCATTTGGTACAATCTCCTGCCTGGGAAATTCCCTTTGTTCCCCTCTGTTGCAATATGTTGTCAATCATCTGTTAGTCTCCTCCCAGTGCCTGCCCCCCCTCCGGGAAGCCTCTCCCCCTCATTCCAGAGACTTCGGAGGGACTCAGTCCTGGATTGGAGCAGGCTGGGAGTCCCCCACCCCTCGTTTCCTATTTGCTGGCTATGTAGCCCCCCATTCCGCTGACTGGTTTTCCCTCTTGTATCCACCCCCCTTCCCCTAGTCCCTGATAAGCAGTGAGCCTGCCTCCTGCTCTCTCTCTCTCCTGGGACGCATGAGTGCCTGCACCATGGGGTGCATGTGACAATAAACTTTATCTTGCCACGAGGCCTCCTTCTTACCTTCGTCAAGCCTCACTAACAGCTCTCGTGCAGCTTCTGAACTACTAAGGAAGTAGTGGCCAGTCTGCTAGCCACTGCCCAAGCAGACTCGAAACAATTCCCAGCCAGGGCAGCCGGAATTAGCTGGAAGACCATCTCCAGCGAGCACAGGGCATTATTTCAGTTGGTGCTCCAACGTGGGGCAGAAGTACCACGAGAAGAGGCTGCGTAGGCTGTCTCAGCGTGGAAGTCTGTGAACACCGCCAGAACCCGCGGGGAAAGGCTCCACCTGCATTGGATTTATCCTCGCAGTGTAGCGAAGCCGAAGACAGCTGCGTGCCTGCCAGGCTCCTGGCAGGAGAGGAGAGTAGCTCTTTTGCACCCAGAAGAGTTCTCCTCCGACAAAAGGAAACCACCACACTCGTTTTTATTTTTGTTTTACAAGCCTGCACCAGCAGGAGGCTTGAGCAAAGGACCTCGCCTCCGTAAGGAGCTTGAAGTCAGTTGGTAACCCCAGGATTGGTAAGTCCCACAGCTGCACGCTCTGCAGCGGCGGCAGGGCGGGCAGAAGCCGCGCGGGCGGTAGCGGAGCGGGGTCTCCCCTTTGCGGTGGCAATTCGCTGCTTCTAAGCTGCGGCGGGCGCACGGGACCCGGAGAGCCGGCGCTGCGGCACCGGCCGAGCGGGTTTCGTATACAGCGGAGTGGGCGAGAGTGGGGGAAGCCCCCCTCTTCCCCCTCTGCAGCGGAGGTGACTGCGCGACAGTGGGGTGATGCAGGGTGATGCGGCGCCGGGATGAGCGAGCGCTGTTTCACGAGCAGAGCTTTTGTTTTCCGCGGCAGCGGCAGTTTCGTTTCGCCCGCACTCTGCAGCGGCGTGGAGCGGCGCTGCCGCGTCACCGCGGGACCATGTAGTTTCAGCAGCGCGGCCCCGCTCGTGGCTAGCATGGCGTCCGTCTCCCCTCCTTCCCCCCCGCGCGGTGGTTTTGGTTTCGGCAGCTCTGCGGCGGCAGCCCCGCTCGCGCCCCTCCCCCCCGTGCGGCAGTGGCAGCGGCGGAGTGCTTGGCCGCCGCGTGACCGCGGCAACACGTGGTCTCGCTAGCGGCAGTGCGCACGCCCCCCTCCCCCACTGCCTCCAGTGGCAGCGCAGCCGGGACGAACCCAGATCCTACGAGAGCCTCTGACCTCCAATGCTTAAGGCTTTTTAGCCAATTGGGAGGCTTTTTAGAAGCCAAAAGGATGCATTCTTCCCTAGGAGGTTGCCTTATTGCCCTCCAGGGTTGTTAATCTGTGTGTGGCAGTTTTTAGGTTTTTTTCTTCTTTTTCTTTTAGTTTGATTAAGTTGTGCATTTTTTATTTTTTGAGTGTGTGTGTGTGTGTGTGGATTGAAAATGGGTGCAAATTTCTCCACACAGAAGAAGGAAGTCTTTAATGTTATTGTTGAAACTGTTAAAAGCTCTCAAGTTAAGTTTTCTAAACAGAAGCTCGAAAAGTTTGTCCAATTCCTCTTCCTTCACTTCCCACATGTGACCCCTGCCCAGGCTGCAAGTGTTGATTTTTGGAACACTGTGTATTCCAAATTTTTTCAATTGAGTAAGACAGGGGACAAAAAAGCAGAAAAATATATAATTTGGCCACTGCGGCTGCGTTCCACTTTAATTCAGCCAAGGAAAGTGGAGAAAGAGCAGAGAGGACAATCTGCCCCAGTTACCCCGGACCCCATTCCCGTTCCCTCTCTCCCTCGAAGGGGCATTCTCCGGGAAAAAGCAAGGAGAACTTGCCCTGCTAGCCCTGGCCCTCCACAGGTGCCTCTCCCCAGCCTGAACAGTCATGGCCAGACTTTCAGGTATGCTTGTGTTTGGCCCGACCAGGCAGCTCAACCCTTTTTCCCATCCCCTTCTACCTCAGTTCCTAAACCCAGAGTTAAGTTTTCTCCCCAAAACAAAGAGAGTGCACAGAATGGCAGTTGTGGCTGTGCATCTCCTGCTCCCTCTCCTTCCCCCAAGGCAAGACATGGCAGTGACTGCATGGTGCAGCCATCCACGTGTTCAGTGTCCCCCTCCCCCACTTCTTCTCCCCACATTCCAACCCCTTCCTTCCCTTAACCCCTCCCAGATCCCGGAGCTCAGGAACTCCACCCCTTGTTCATACTCCTCCCCACTCACGTTCCACCCACAACCTGACCCCACCTCCCATGATGTCACCCCGGGAGGCCACACCCCCTCCTTTGCCGGAGCCACCTCTGGTGTCTGGTTCCCATGGTCCTACTTCCGGTTCCCACGCTTGGGATACCGGGGGGGGCGGGGCCAGGACCCCAAGGCCCAGGCGAAGATGACTTTCCTACCCTTGCTCCAGTGACATTTAACCAGTCTAGGCATGGGAACACTACCCATCCAGACTGGCAGCCTTTTTCCCAAGGTGTGATTAAAGATCTGTGCAAGGCCCATCGGGAATATGGGCGAGAAAGCCTGTACTTCCAAGGCTTGTTAAAAGCCAACCTCGCCGGAGTTGTAGCAGTCCCATACGACCTGCGACAGCTTTATTCATGCCTGACTACTCCCACAGAGTATGAGCTCTGGGAGGCAGCGTGGGTAGAGCTGCTTCAGATCGCTCTGCCCAGCCTTTTGCAGGATCCTGACACAGCTACAGATGGAACAGGGAATCCCATAACCCTGAGTCATCTGACAGGGGAAGGCGAGTGGGCAAGCGCTCAAGAGCAAGCGCAGGAAATTCCAGTGAAAGTGCTGGAGAAAGTCAAAGAAGCCGCAGAAAGGGCATTCCTGAGTTTGCAGCCAGATGGCCCATTACCCCCGTATTCTGCCATCAAACAGGGACCCACAGGACCATTCGTGAAATTTGTAGATAGGTTGATGAGAGCCATTGAGTTGCAGGTTTGGGAAGAAGAAGCCAGAGACAGTGTCCTTCGGATGACAGTGATCCAGAACGCGAATGAGCTGTGTCGTGCTGCCATCGTAAGCCTGCCTCCAAAGCCTCGACCCACCATCAAACACATGCTAGTTGTCTGTGAGCTGAAAGTCCCGATGATGGCAACAAAGCTTGAACATCCGCCCAGGCCGCAGCCCCGCGCTACACCAAGAGCTGCTGCTGCTGAGACGGGAGAGCCACAGCTGAACGCACCAACCAGGAAACAGTCCTTCCGCTCCAGAAAAAACAACTGTTGCACCTTGTGTGGCCAGTATGGCCATTGGCAGTCCTCCTGCCCAGCTAGGACTGAGTTCCAGCAGTTTTTACAAAACCGGGGAGGTGGAGGGGGGAACACACCTAGGGGCAACAAGCCGCCAGGGCAGAAAAAAACCTAGGAACCGAGTGCGGGGCCACCCTGCATGAGGACCACAAAAGGGTGGCCAGGGTGAGGAGGGGGAAAAGAGGGGTTCAGAAAAATGTGCATAACATGTCTAATTCACCAGATATGACCATTCCTATTTCCAAACAGGACACTCCAGGAGTTCCCTCTGGGAGCTCCCAGCCACCAGAACAGGACATTTTTAAAGAACTTGCGGACCCAATTTTAACAACCACCTCCAGGTATGAGCCATTCAGGCTCCAGCTGACTGAGCCACTCCACCTCAGGGACACCGATTGGCATTTTGTCAGTGTCAACCCAGGTGAGCAAGGTACCTGGAAAAGGATCGGGCCAAAGTATGTCATGATGGGAGACTGTAAGTATACTCCCAGGGACATTGAAGTTGCTCCGGGGACATTCGACTCAGACCCCGAGCACTTCATTGTATGGCTGCACTGCACTCACCCGCCAGTATTTCTGCCCAAAGGTCAAATAATAGCCCAAGTGATACCCGTTCCCAGCCTGGAGAAAGGCATTGTACCGTCAGTAGGGAGGGTAAGAGCTATCACAGCATCATCCAAGCCTTTACAGGACTGTGTGTTGAGGGTGGGTGACGAGACCCATAACATCAAAGGCCTTTTAGACACAGGCGCAGACGTGACCATAATCCCAATACGGGATTGGCCGTCACACTGGGCTTTGCAAAACGTGGCTGGACACATACAAGGTGTGGGAGGGTTGCAATTGGCTCGTCAATCCAAGAGCGTTGTGGAAATTAAGGGGCCAAATGGGCAATCGGCAACCCTACGCCCATTTGTGATGGATTATAAGGAGCCCTTGCTAGGTAGAGACCTGATGGCCCAGTGGGGAGTCACAATTGACATACCTGACCCCTCACAAAATTTTCGGGCAGCGGTCGCTGAAGAGCGTCCTGCCCAAAAGCTTAATTGGAAAACAGACACTCCAGTTTGGGTAGAGCAGTGGCCGCTATCTAAACAAAAATTAAAAGTGCTCAATGAGCTCGTAGAGGAGCAGCTGAAAAAAGGCAACATTATGGAGATCACCTCTCCGTGGAATTCCCCAGTGTTTGTCATTCAGAAATCTGATAAGACCAGGTGGCAGCTCCTCCACAACCTTCACCAAATTAATAATGTCATTGAAGACATGAAGTCTCTCCAGCCTGGGATGCCTTCCCCAGCAATGCTCCCCTGAGATTGGAATTTGGCTGTTATTGACATCAAGGATTGTTTTTTCCAAATTCCCCTACACCCTGACGATGCTCCCCGTTTCGCGTTCTCGGTGCCTGCCATCAGCCGAGAAGCCCCGAAGAAGAGGTACCATTAGAAAGTTTTGCCACAGGGCCTCAAAAACAGCCCAGCCATCTGCCAACGGTACGTCTCTTCCTTGCTGTCTCCTGTGCGTGCAGCCGCAGGTGAGGCGATCATCCATCACTACATGGATGACATTTTAATCTGTGCCCCAAACGATGATCTGTTGTCACACGTGCTTGACCAGACGATTTCTGTGTTAGTTGCTGCAGGGTTCGAGTTACAGGAGTCCAAGATTCAACAGATGCCACCTTGGAGGTACCTCGGCCTTGAGATTGGAAAGCGGACCATTGTACCACAAAAATTAGCTATCAAAACCAAAATTAAGACGCTTGCGGATGCTCATCAACTGTGTGGAGCATTGACATGGGTGAGACCCTGGTTAGGTCTGACAACTAAAGACCTAGACCCACTTTTCAATTTGTTGAAAGGTAGGAAAGAGCTAAGTTCTCCGAGGCAACTCACCCCAGAGGCACAGAAAGCGCTTGAAAAGGTCCAGGTAAAACTGTCCACCAGGCAGGCAAACAGGTACGCACCTGATCTGCCATTCGAGTTCATCATTTTAGGTAAGCTGCCACATCTTCACGGAGTCATTTATCAATGGGACAAAGAAGTCACCAAATTACACCGTAAGGACCGAGGTGAGAAAGATCCTCTTCTTATTATAGAGTGGGTCTTCCTTAGCCACCAGCGGTCCAAAAGGATGACCACACCACAAGAATTAGCAGCAGATTTGATCCGGAAAGCCAGAACCTGTCTGAGGGAATTGGCTGGCTGTGATTTTGAATGCATTCACCTCCCAATTCAGACCAAAATGGGCCAAATTACAAAAGCAATGTTAGAACAGCTATAGCGGGAAAATGAGGCTCTGCAAATTGCCCTGGATAGCTACACAGGACAAATTTCAATTCATCGGCCTGCCCACAAAATTTTTAATGAGGATGCTCAATTCACATTGGCTCTTGAGAGTGTTCAGAGCAAAAGGCCTTTAGAAGCCCTGACAGTTTTTACAGATGCATCCGGAAAGTCCCACAAGTCAGTTTTGACTTGGAAAGACCCTCAGACTCAGCAGTGGGAGGAGGATGTTGCTATTGTTGAGGGTTCCCCTCAAGTTGCTGAATTGGCTGCAGTCGCCAGGGCTTTCGAAAAGTTCTCTGAACCCTTCAATTTAATCACTGATTTGGCCTATGTAGCAGGTGTAGTATCCAGAGCAGAGCATGCAGTCCTGCAAGAAGTGTCCAACCCTGCCCTCTTTGAATTGCTCTCAAAGCTTGTTAAGCTGATCTCCCACCGAGAGAAACCCTTTTACGTGATGCACACAAGGTCACACACGGATTTGCCAGGGTTCATTGCCGAGGGGAACAGGAGGGCTGATGCTCTCGCTGCCCCTGTGGAGATGGCCCTGTTGCCGAATCTTTTTGAGCAGACCAAAATCAGCCATCAGTTGTTCCATCAGAATGCCCCAGGCCTTGTTCGCCAGTTCTGTCTCACCCGGGAACAGGCAAGAGCGATTGTGGCAACCTGTCCCACGTGCCAGTGGCATGCTCTCCCAACCATCAGCGCTGGGGCTAACCCCAGAGGGTTGAGCAGCTGCGAGGTGTGGCAGACAGACGTGACACACGTGCCTCAGTTTGGTAGGCTGAAGTATGTCCACGTCTCAGTAGACACCTTTTCTGGTGCAGTCTTTGCCTCTGCCCACACAGGAGAGAAATCCGGGGATGCTATCAAGCATCTCCTGCTAGCTTTCTCCTTCTTAGGCATCCCAAAAGTCCTCAAAACTTGGGCCAGCATATCGTTCCAAGGAATTCCGTGACTTCCTGCAGCAATGGGGAGTGGAACATAAGACCGGCATCCCCCACTCCCCAGCTGGTCAAGCCGTAGTGGAGAGGACCCATCGAGACATCAAACGGGTCCTAGACCAGCAACAGCCAGTCCTGAAAGTCGAGCCTCCACCGATCCGCCTTTTCAGGGCCTTGTACACCATTAATTTTTTAAACTGCTCTTTTGAGGTTTTGAACCCGCCAATCGTTCGCCACTTTGGTGGGTGTCAGCAGCTGGCCCTGAAGGTGCGTCCGCAAGTCCTGATGCAAGACCCAGAGACTGGTGGAGTTGAGGGCCCACATGACATAGTCACTTGGGGTCGTGGATACGCTTGTGTGTCCACCCCCAGGGGACTGAGGTGGGTCCCCTCGAAATGGGTGAAGCCATACCGCCCCGCAGTCTCTGGGGAAAAAAGACCCAAATACTCGCAGGTCTCAGTGGCTGCATGGAGAAGAAAAAGGCACCGGTGGAACTCCTGAGACGAGTTTGTCCTCCCCTTACCCCTTTGCCCTGTCTCTAATTATGTTCTGGTTTCTTGTTCTAGTTCAGGTCCAGACCCACACAGAGCGATGGCCGCACTGACAGCAGCCAGACTTCTATCCCTGCTGCTGCTCACCAGCATTCAGTCTCCGACCATAGCGTGGACAGTGCCAACATCCATGCCACAACCAGCAAACTTGTCGGAGACATCCATACCACAATCTGCAAAATTGTCAGAGACATCAGGAACCATCTGTCCTCAAAAGCTGACATCTGACTGGCTGGCTGGACTTTTTGAAGACTGGGGGCTACTGAGTGGGCTGGGTCCATCATTTGTTTAGTTCTGATTGTGTTGTTAGTGCTTTTTTGTGTTTCTGTTGCTGCTTGTTTTACCTGCTGCTATGTCAAAAAGTTTATTTCGCATGCCAGCACATTCCCCCAAGTAAACCAGGCTGAGTGTGCCACAGCTCCTCCACTTGAAGATCTAGACACCTGTGAAGATGAAGACATCTGCGAAGATGAGCACCTCCCTGAAGAAGACCCTGAGCTGTGGCCACCAACTAGCTGTTTATAGTTTAAGTTACCATCTTTTTATAAAAAGAAAGGGGGAAATGTAGCGGCGCGTTTTCTGGTTTTTACTTATTGTTAATAATCATTTGTTCTGTAATGGTTTTTCCCAAGTTCCCCCTGTACTTCTCCCCATTTGGTACAATCTCCTGCCTGGGAAATTCCCTTTGTTCCCCTCTGTTGCAATATGTTGTCAATCATCTGTTAGTCTCCTCCCAGTGCCTGCCCCCCCTCCGGGAAGCCTCTCCCCCTCATTCCAGAGATTTCGGAGGGACTCAGTCCTGGATTGGAGCAGGCTGGGAGTCCCCCACCCCTCGTTTCCTATTTGCTGGCTATGTAGCCCCCCATTCCGCTGACTGGTTTTCCCTCTTGTATCCACCCCCTTCCCCTAGTCCCTGATAAGCAGTGAGCCTGCCTCCTGCTCTCTCTCTCTCCTGGGACGCATGAGTGCCTGCACCATGGGGTGCATGTGACAATAAACTTTATCTTGCCACGAGGCCTCCTTCTTACCTTCGTCAAGCCTCACTAACAGCTCTCGTGCAGCTTCTGAACTACTAAGGAAGTAGTGGCCAGTCTGCTAGCCACTGCCCAAGCAGACTCGAAACAATTCCCAGCCAGGGCAGCCGGAATTAGCTGGAAGACCATCTCCAGCGGGCACAGGGAATTATTTCACATGACTTTTCCAACATTGCATGAGATTGAGATATTCTTGGAGTTTTCCATGTCTGGAGGAGCACCAGCAACAGACTTGCCGCCTAGTTGCTGCTTTTCCATGGCAGAGTTCGATAAAGCCATCAATCTGTGATTTGGGGAAAGCTGTGCACACAGCTTTTCCTTGGTGTGCTTGTGGGGTGTTGCTGTGCTCATTTGCAGAAGCCTGGGTTGTTTTTGGTTTTGCCAGCTCCAAAGAAGCCTCTGCAGCAATGTACATGCCTTTTCCAGCACTGCATGAGATTGTGATACATGGAGGTTTCCATATCTGCAGTAGCATGAGCAAAGGCCTTGCTGCCTAGTTGCTGCTTTTCCATGGTAGAGTTGGATAAGGGCTTCGGAGAGCTGCGCACACAGCTTTTGCTCGTGGGCTGTTGTTTTTGTGGGCTGTTGCTTTGCTTGTTTGCAGAAGCTTGGGATGTGTTCCATTTTCCCAGCTCCAAGGAAGCTACTGCAGCAATGGACATGCATTTTCCAGCACTGCATGAGATTGTGATACTCTTGGCGTTTTCCACGTCTGCAGTAGCACCAACAAAGGCCTTGCTGCCTAGTTGCTCCTTTTCCATGGCACAGTTGGACAGGATTTCAATCTATGTTTTCCAGAGAGCTGCGTACATAGCTTTTGCTCGGCGTGCTTGTGGGGTGTTGCTTTGCTCGTTTGCAGAATCCCGGGTTGTTTTTCATTTTCCCAGCTCCAAAGAAGCCTCTTCAGCAACGGACATGCCTTTTCCAGCCCTGCATGAGATTGAGATAGTCTTGGAGTTTTCCATGTGTGCAGCAGCGTATCCAAATGCCTTGCTGCCTAGTTGCTCCTTTTCCATGGCAGAGTTATACAGGATTTCAATCTGCGATTTACAGATAGTTGTGCACACGGCTTTTGCTCTGTGCTCATGTAGTGTGTTGCTTTGCTTGTTTGCAGAAGCCTGGGTTGTTTTCTGTTTTCCTAGCTCCAAAGAATCCTGTGCAGCAACGTACATGCCTTTTCCAGCACTGCATGAGATTGTGATACTCTTGGAGTTTTCCATGTCTGCAACAGCACGAGCTAAGGCCTTGCTGCTTTTCCATGGCAGAGGTGGATAGGACTTAATCTGCGTTTTCCAGAGAGATGCACACACAGCTTTTATTTGGTGTGCTTGTGGGGTGTTTCTTTGCTGTGTAGAAGCCCGGGATGTGTTCTTTTTTTTCCAGCTCCAAGGAAGCTACTGCAGCAATGCACAAGGCTTTTCCAGCATTGCATGAGATTGTAATACTCTTGGATTTTTCCATGTCTGTAGGAGAAAGAGCAATGGCCTTGCTGCCTAGTTGCTCCTTTTCCATCACACGGTTGGATAAGAGCATCAATCTGCGTTTTCCAGAGAGCTGTGCACAGAGCTTTTGCTTGGTGTGCTCATGTGGTGTATTGCTTTGCTCATTTGGAAAAGCCCAGGTTGTTTCTCTTTTTTTCCAGCTCCAAAGAAGCTACTGCAGTAACATACATGCCTTTTCCAGCACTGCATGAGATTGAGATACTCCTGGAGTTTTCCATGTCTGCAGGAGCACAAGCAAAGGCCTTTCTGCCTACTTGCTCCTTTTCCATGGCAGAGTTGGATAGGAGCTTCAATCTGCATTTTGCAGAGAGCTGTGCACACAGGTTTTTCTTGGTTTGCTTGTGGGGTGTTGCTTTTATTTGCAGAAGCACGGGTTGTTTTTCATTTTTCAACCTCCAAAGAAGCCTCTGCAGCAAGGGACATGCCTTTTCTAACACTGTATGAGATTGTGATACTCTTGGTGTTTTCCATGTCTTCAGGGGCATGAGCAATGATCTTGCTTCCTAGTTGCTCATTTTCCATGGCAGAGTTATATAGGACTACAGTCATGATTTACAGAGAGCTGTGCCACGGCTTTTCCTTGGTGTGCTTGTGGGGTGTTGCTTTGCTGGTTTGCAGAAGCCTGGGTTTTTTTTCTTTTTTCTCAGCTCCAAAGAAGCCACTGCAGCAACATACATGCCTTTTCCAACACTGCAGGAGATTGAGATACTCCGTGAGTTTTCCATGTCTGCAGGAGCACGAGCAAAGGCCTTGCTGCCTAGTTACTCCTTTTCCATGGCAGAGTTTGATAGGTCTTCAATCTATGTTTTCTAGAAATCTGCGCACACACCTTTTTCTTGGTGTGCTTGTCAGGTGTTACTTTTCTCGTTTCCAGAAGCCCGGTTTCTTTTCTGTTTTCCTAGCTCCAAAGAAGCCACTGCCACAACGTGCATGCCTTTTCCAGCACTGCATGAGATTGAGATAGTCTTGGAGTTTTTCATGTCTGCAGCAGCACCAGGAAAGGTCTTGGTGCCTAGTTTCTATATTTCCATGGCAGAGTTGTACTGGAGTTCAATCTGCAATTTGCTGAGATCTGCGTACACAGCTTTTGCTTGGTGTGATTGTGGGTCTGTTGCTTTTCTCATTTGCAGAATCCTAGATTGTTTTCTGTTTTCCCTGCTCCAAAGAAGCCACTGCAGCAATGTACATGCCTTTTCCAGCACTGCATGAGATTGAGATAGTCTTGGAATTTTCCATGTCTGCAGCGGCACGAGCAAAGGTCTTGCTACCTAGCTGCTCCTTTTCCATGGCACTTTTGAATAGGACTTTTATCTGTTTTTCCAGAGAGCTGTGCACACAGCTTTTGCTCAATGTTCTTGTGGGTTGTTGCTTTGCTCGTTTGCAGAAGTCCACTTTTTTTGTGTTTTTCTAGTTCCAAAGAAGCTACTGCAGTCCTACCGTGATCGTCCCAATTACATAATTTAAATATTTTGAAATATTTGAGCAGATGTTTATTAACTCCTTTAAGTTACATATACCTTTTACGAGGAAAACCTCATGCTTAGGGACCTTCTAATATACCTGCCTGGATTTTCATCTTGTGAGATTTTTTCTGAAATTTAGAAGTTTTTATTTTTAACAACGTGCTTTTTGTAGGACTGCAGTAAAGAAGTTGAAAACTTCTGCTGTAAACAGTTTCTGTATTTCTTCTTCCATTTGGATTGGATGCAAGAAAACAAGTGTTAATTGACAATTAATTTGAACAATAACTGAATAACTGATATCTCCAACCCCCCCCCCCCTTTTTTTTAAAAAATTAAGTAATATGTATTAGAATAAAAGCAATACAAAATTTAGATTGTCAGCTTTAAATTTCTGGGATTTGATTGTCCATCACAATCTCTGTTAAAGAAACTCTGACTTGTCAAATAAAGCCTGGTTTTTATGGCGTTTATTCTGTTATCCGTGTTTATAGCATACAACAAGCTAAAGTGGGTATGTTGTTCAACTCCGTAGAACAAATTTCTTGTGTGAAACTGTACCTGGTCTATAACAGATTGCAGGAGAGGACAGTTTGTTCTCCTGTTATGCAGAGACACTCCACAGCTTATGCAAAAACCTATTTTAAAGATGAGGCTTCTGCTTTTAAAAATTTCTTCTGATATATCTTCTTCTTTGGATTCAGCAAGCCAATAAGAATAGGAACTTAAGCATAATGACTAACCCTCTGGAGAAAACCACCTGACCTTATACTGGAGATTTTACATTTCAGCATGTTGCATGGATATTACTTACAGATAAAGAATTTCTCTTGTCATTAAAGACAGAGAAATGGAAAATATGAAGTGAAAGGGTGAGAACTCCTGTTTTGTGTCTTCTTTGATCTGATTGTATTGGGTGCATATATGATGTGTATATGTATCAGTCTCCCTGGTCTCAAAGACTCCAGGATCACCAACAGTTGTTCACAATTTGGAAAAGACTTTTGTATTTAAATCTAGTATGCTGACCTCTGTAGCTGTCAACTTTAGTCTTCATATCTGTGAATTAGCCCAGAACTCTAACCACTGCCCTCTGTAATATACACCTGAAGTCCTCCATTAGTAGAATAAATTTTATCCCCTTAGCCTTTCTTCATGTTTTAACACTAGTAATGCAAGAATTATTTCATTATAGACCCTCAGAGATGGTCTTACTTCACTATGGTTAGTGCAAAATTATTTATTCTCACTGGTCTTTGAGGATATTTGCAAGTGCTCTGGAGTGCCAGACATTTAGCACACAATGCTCAAGGTTCCGAGCTTTTTTTTTTTTTTTTTTTTTGGTTTGGTTTGTTTATTTTTGTTTTTGTTTTTGTTTTGTTTTGTTTTGTTTTGATCTCTGTGTCTTCCAGTGGCTCATGCAATATAAACTATTTCTTTCTCTTTTTCTTTAGGAGAGTCATGTCTGTTTGGTAAGGAACAGTTCCCAGCAACTCTCAGCCTTAACTGTCAAGAGATTTGCATGCTAATACTCGTCCAGAAGAACAGAACACTTTGTCAGGTCTCATCACAGCTCTTTTTCAGTCTTTCCAATACTGCTACAGATTATTATGCCTCTCTACTTTTGGGTGTCTGAGGTCAATGGATTAAACTGTTCATGTTACCACTTCCCAGAGCACAACGTAATCCATTTCATGCTCTTTTCCTCAACACCAGAAAATAAACCTTTGTGCACTCTCTATTACCAGAGATTCAACTCAGAAATCTCAGTGGGATATACACAACTAACTTCTGTTTTGTTGCCTTGAAGGTACAACAGAAGCATGTGCAGATCAGCATCCTAGATTCTTTCCTCATCTGTGGCCACTCTGATGTGCCAGATAGGATTTTCTGACTTGCTTTGTTTCCTGAGAGGAAGTAGGACAGGTGCCACATTGTGGCTGGTCCTAGCAATTCATCACTCAGTAGGGAAGGAAAGACAGGGGTTGTTCTCCTAGCTGAAGTTTTGTTCTTGGCTGCAGCAGGCTTGTGTCACATCCCTCCTGCACAGGCATTTACCTGACTTATTATCTCATGGTCAATAGACTCCTATTTGGGCAGGCAGGATGAAGCTGAGGGTCATTTAGCAGCTGAAGCCTGCACCTATTTGGATACTCACAGACAGGTGACCAGCGATTTGTCCTTTCTGCACTGCAGATCCTTCCAGGAAAGTGTGAGACTGCTGCAACAGCACACTACCAGGACGGTGTGCAGCATATCCCTCTGAATGCCAGCCTATCCTTCCTGGTGAGTGAGATTTGATCCTTGCCTCATAAGAAAAGGGAAGTTAATGAGCCAAACCTTTGGGCTAATGATATTGTCAGAGGCATAGATCTGGCTTGATAAACACATTTGTAGGCAAGCTTTGCTCCTTTCAACTCTTCTTGGCTATCTTCACTCAATGTACAAATCAGTTCCCTTCTGAACATTGTAGGCCAAGCCTAAAAACCACTCCATGAGATGTAACTGTCCACTGTTGGGGGTTAGGTTTGTTTTCTGGGTTTTCTTTTTTTTTTTTTTTCTTTTTTTTTAACCTATGGAATTTTTTCCCTGGAGTTGCTGGGCAACTAACTACTGGGTACTTATGGGTACTCAGGTGGGGCAAAAGGATGGAACATAACACCTGGCTACACTTTTTCTTTTCTCTCTGGGAGTTTCTCTCAGGGGGGGAAGGTGACATGAGGTTTTGGGGGCAGGAAAAAGACGGGTCTGGGAGCAGCTTGGATCTCTTGCTCTCAGCATCAGAGAGAGGACGGTCAGGCTGCTGCTTGCTGTGGGAGAAGTTTCACTGGCACCCCACCCGGTCCGACCCTGAGGAAAGCTACCATCATTCTGCTTGTGCGCCCAGGAGATCCTGAGCTCTCCTCCTGCTGTCCTGCTGGAGCTGGCCCAGCCCTGTCCCGCTGCTGCTGCTTTCTCGGTGCTGCTTTGAGGCTTTTCTGCTACACCGTGGCCCCGCACTGCCCCGTCCTGCTGGGACATCCCTGCCCTTCCAGTGACCACCGATGGAGCTCCAGATATATCCGATCCATCAGCCCGGGATCCCTCACCGTTCCAGCTTGGTGCTTTTTGGAGTCCCAAAAGATCAGACTGCCCTGGGTCTTGTGAAACAATCCACCCTCAAGGTCCCTGGTCCTGTTCACTATTAATGCTGTAGTTGTTGTTGTTTGTTTGCCTTGTTAAACATATTAGTAAAGAACTGTTATTCCTATCCCCATATGTTGCCTGAAAGCCATTTTAATTTTCTAAATTATAATAATTTGAGGGGAGGAGATTTGAATTATCCATTCCAAGAGAGGCCCTGCCCCTCTTTCACAGATACCTGTCTTTTCAAAGCCAAGACATCCACAAATACCATTTAGACACAAACCATTACTAAGAGTAGCAAGAGCCATTTCTGTGTGTTAAAATTTGTGTTTGTTAAAATATTTTCAGTAAGGGAATTTTTTTTCTGGGAACCAATAAACCAAGATTTCTGCAATGACATAATTATGCTTTAATAGAGTTACTAATGCTCTAAAGGGTCATTGGTATTCTTGACATTGCGCTGAAAAGAATGCAATATTAAAAGAAATTGAAATAATATATTTTACAGTTTCTCCTTGCTGCAAATAAAAAAAAATATTTTGTACTGAAGAGCAATTTTCATCTAGGATATCTCTTGTTATTTGTAGAATAATCAGTCTATACTTGGTTTATTAGAATTATAGCTGTGAGGAGAGGAATGGTACGTGAAGTTCAAAATGTACCATCATTGTGTCATCAAAATTACACCTGAGTCATGAATCAAAAAAGTAATTTGACAGAAAAATAACACATTTAATAGCAACAGAAAAAGCCTACTTCTTTTAGCACTTAAAAAAAATAATGGTGATGAAAAAGACGCACATACTGGTACACAATTCCTTGACAAAATCAAGACTTTAGTTAATGTCAGTGGTGAACAACAGAGGAAGAAGCTTTTCTCAAACTTTGCAATTTGTGAGAGAATGAAAGAGTCAACAGCTTCCATCAACCCCTATTGACACAACCTTGACCAATAAAATGCAGTGTCCCCATGGCTCTTTTGCTCTGTTATTACACAGAGTGTAATCTGCCAGTCCTCTCTTTGCAGTGACATTAATTTTCAGGTGGGCTGTAGTCCAGCTTTGAATAGCACTATGCATGGATTTGTATGTGATGCTGAGCACCATCTCTTCTATGACAATCCAGAGCTCATCAGAGGATGATTACTAGACTAGATAAGCTTTCACCAGTGGCGCTACAGGTCGCCATTTTGTTGTTCCTTTGCTAGAAAGGCTGAAAAAAGGCCTAGCAAGAAGCAGACCAGAGAGTCCAGGCCTTTGCAGGAGGGAGAAGAGGCCTTTGTCTGCAGGAACCGTAGTCTCTGCTCCTGCCCCTGTGTGGGGCCTGCGGTCGGTGCTGCCTGGCAGGCAGGCTCTCACCCTGCTGCTCGTGTGACACTTGATGTGCCTGTGCTCTGTGAAACACCACACTGAGCTGCTGGCATGCCAAGATTGACAAGCTGTGCCAAAATGAAAAATGGATATACAAAGCTACTGGTTGAAGAAAAGTATCAGGTCCAAAATAGGTCTCTGGCTGCTGCAGAGTAACAGTGAGCTGGTTTCAAATATGGGTTGTACATGCAAGCACACACAGGTAGAATGCTGGAAAGAGATAATGGATTATTACTGTTATCCATTTGTCATGCCTATATCACTGGGTCCTGCAGAGAATTTGCAAGCTTAAAGGATGTGATAACATCAATCAGAGGAGACATCAGCAGAATCCACAGTTTTGTTCTGGTCTGGATATGTGTCTGCCAGAATCAGTTCCTGAGAAAGCATAGTCTTGATGTCACAAATATAACAGGGCCTTTAACAGAGGAGATGACTGATTTTTGCTAGAAGCATAGTTAACAGCTCCTTTGACTCTCCTTCTGCTGAAAGAGGCTTGCTGATATCCCTTACAATGATCTGTGGTATCACAGCTGGCCCAGCTAAAATATCCATTCAGGGTGATTGTAGCACCTCAATGCCTCTAGCTTTTGTAATATTGACAGAAGGGATAAACTTTGCTATAGAGGAGACATTGGATCAACAAAGACATTACGAGCCTCCTCTTCTTCCTGAGTTGAGAGAGGACTGTATTTTAAAACTGGGAAAATGGCTTCTCTTGCCTCCCTGCTCTCATTTCAGTCTGCTGGCACTTTGAAATCCATGTGTGCAAACCGCTTACGTATCCCCATCCTGCCTCATCAGCATGCAGTCCATTTGTCATGTTCTTTTAACATCTATTGTTCACTGAGGTCCATCTGGGGTGTGGCTGACACCAATGCTTAGTTGGACAGATTTTGTAAACAATGAGATGAAGTGAAACAAATGCTTCATGTTTAAAACATTTCTCCTTCTCTGTTGTGAAGTTCCTCCTTGTCTTTTGATTGTTTGATAGTTATTGGAACCCTTCCAATACCTCTGAAGGTCCAGCCCTTGCAGAGAAATGGCTTAAATTAATTAGCTGGACTGCTCTTAGGTGTGTTTTGTAAAAGCAAAAGGTTTAATAAATGAAAAATAATAAATATACAGAAATAAAAGCTGAGCACAGGTGTCTGAGAAGCCTCTGACACCTTGCTAAGACAGCCTAGAAAAGCCCTTGAGTTTCTTTGTGCTCTTTGTTTAGTATTCGAAGGTTCAGGTGGGCCGTTTGGCCCCTGGCCCAATGAAATCAGCAACGGGCTTTGAGCTACACTTTCCAAACCCAATCAATGCCTCTGTGCTGGCACTGAGCTAGTTACAATGAGAAAGGCACAGAACTTTCTAGTTAAACTTCCTAAAATGTCTAAAGGTAAACTGAAACTCTTTCCTTATACAGAAATGCCCACTTGGGAGTGGGGGATGCCTTACTACAGATAGTAATTTCTTTGAGAGGAGAAAAGATACATACAGTTCAATGGAGACAGACATGCAGGCAAACAACAGTATTCTTATTAAAAACCAGAGGTTTCTTGATAGTGAAATATTTGGTATTCAGAACTAATATCCTGAATTATATAAAATACATATGCAGCCATCATCCACTATGCACAGGTCCATGTGGAACAAAATGACATTTAAGAATATTGTTTGTGCCAATCTTGTTCAAGTGCACTAAGCTATCTTGTTCAGAAATGCTAACAGGAGCCATTGCAGTTTTCCACCTCCCTCTCTCTGTCTTTTCATGAAAACTTGGATCTTGGTGGGCCTTGGATCTTGGTGCTGGATTTGCCCTGAAGGATGTGTCATGGTCCAATACATGACCATGGGTGTGTTGTAGCATTTCCAATTACTATTGTTGTAGCAGTACTCTGAAGTACTGCCTGAGAGTCCTGTTTCGGCCTCAGTTTTTGTATCATCTCCAGGACTTACTGCTGTTGTTCTTGAGGCTACTCAGGATTCCCAAAAGTATATAACAACATATAACACAGTTTCTGTGCTTTCTGTATTTCTGAATAGAGAACAAAAAAGTGCATCAGCAGAAGCAGCAGTCTACTGAATTTTTCATGTTCTCCCTGAGAACCTGTCCTCTACAGCCATGATACATTAGGGAGAACATTTTCAATATGCTTCCTAATACAACATAAATATTTCAGCACATGTGCAGAAAAAGGAGGGAGTTTTCACAGTAGATAATCTATCTTTTGACTGTGGATACATACAGAAATTGTTCATGTTGGACAAAATTTCATGATGGCCATTTCCAAATATCTGACTGTACATAGCAGTCATGACCAATGAAGTGATTTTGAAACTAGTCAGATTTAAGAGGACAATGCAATCTGACTAGCTTGAGTACAGATTTCTAAGAGTGAAAGAAAATACCTAGGCAAGAAGAGGAAGATTTTTGAGATATTTTCTACTAAATAAAACTTAACATTTTTTGTTTTCTTTGGTAGGACAGCAAAGAAATGCTCATCAGCATAAGAATACAACTATGAGGTAGAGGAGGCAGACACTTCACTATGAGGAGGTTTGTTTGGGTCATCTAGACTGTTTATGTCCATAAAATTGTACTGATAATAGCAGCTGAGAGCCTTATTCAATATCCTGCTAAAAGTTCTCAGGTCCCCCACAAAGAAGGTTTAAAAGTGGCACAGCTGAGCTATTTAATACAGTTTGTATTAGCCAAGTCTTTAGGCTTAAGAGCAAAATGATTTTATTTTTAGCATTTTGTATGCAACTACATACTGGAACATCCTCAGGGTCCTACTAGGTCTCAGAACAACTACTTCTCTGAGAACATATATTTTAATCAAAACAGAATCACAGAATAAGCTGCACTGGAAGGGACCCACAAGGATCATCAAGTTCAGCTCCTGGCCCTGCACAGCACCATCCCCAAGAGTCATGTGCCTGAGAATATTGTTCAAATGCTTCCTGAACTCTGTCAGGCTTGTTGCTGTGACCACTTCCCTGGGGAGCCTGTTCCGGTGCCCAGCAACCTATTGGGGGAAGAACCTTTTCCTAATACCCAACTTAAACCTCCCCTGACACAACTTCAGGCCATTCCCTTGGGTCCTGTTGCTGTCACTAAAGAGAAGAGATCTGTCTTTGCCCCTCCTATTTGCCTCATGAGGAAGTTGTCAACTGCAATGAGGTCTCCCCTCAGTTTCCTCTTCTCCAGTCTGAACAGACCAGTGACCTCAACTGCTCCTTATATGGCTTCACCTCAAGACCCTTCATCCTCCTTTGAATGCTCTCTAATGTGTTTCTTATACTGTGGCACCCAAAACTGCACACAAACATGACTGTTGTCAACAGAGACACTTAGGTGCTGCTTGTCTCCAGGATTCCACTCGCAGCAAGAAAAGGTGAGCAGCTGGCTGTTGGTTGAATGGATTGAAGTTTGTCTAAACAAATGCTGCTCTCTGCCTTCCTGCAGCTGAATGGTGCAGACTAGCTGTCTTCTAGTGAGGCTGAAAGGAAGATGCTCTGGGAAAAGCTTTCAAGTAGAGATCTGTAGCATAAGGGAGCCTATGGAAAGATCAGACTGTTGAATAACAAGGGAAGTTATTCACATAATTATCTGTACTGGGGAAATCTTAATAAGAAATCTCTGCCTTCCTTCTTTCTACCCATTGCTCCTTACAAAAACATGAGAGAGAATAGTAGTAAAATATAAGTTCTTTGGGGATGATTCCACCTGATTCCAAGGGATCCCCGCAGTTCCCCTAAGCTGTGAGTGTTAAGGGAAGTGAAAGAGCCCTTTCAGCAGGGAAGACAAAAATCAGGGTAATTATGGATACTGAATCAGTGCCTCTTATAACTGCAAATGTTCAGGTACCCTCTGCATTGTAGAGCTGTGTAGCAGGGCCACAGGAAACTTGTACTTTTAGTGCTGGTGTTAAGAGACAAATTCTAATGAGCATACTCAGGAGTGTGGTTGGCTAAGTACACCTTGAACTGTCTTGATAATCAGAGTAATTAATATCACTGCTTAATCAAAGGTCTTGCAGTTAAAAATGAAGCCAGCATAATTTAAAGAATGTGCAGGATGGTTGGATCCAGACAGTGATGTCTGGGCTGACTACAGGGCAATGCTCTCTAGATTGCAGGATTAAGAAATCCCATAGAGAGTAAGATAGATCATGGAATCCTAGAATTACAGTATGGTTAGAATTGTAAGAGATCTTAAAGATCATCTAGTTCCAATCCCTCCACCATGGGCCGAGACACCTTCCACTAATCC
>OU383776.1:43094934-43212357 GCA_910950805.1 Acrocephalus scirpaceus scirpaceus
ATATTTTAAGTTGCTAAAAGTGGAAATATGTGTAACATCCATCTCAAATTTCATTGATATCCAATTTTTTGGATTTGTACTTACTGTAGTAGGTAGAGGTGTTAAGTATGTACAATCAGGGCAAGAATGAACAATTTGTCTGGCTTGAGAAAGGGTAAGATCAAATTGTTTACTCAAAGCTATTGCTTTCTGGTGATAAAAGTCCTGTGACAACTTCGCCTGTGTAATTTGATTCAGAACTATTGCCATCATCATCAGAGCATCAGCAGCTGCATTGCCTTCCACCAGAGGTCCAGGCGAGTGAGACCTGAGATGCATAATGTAAAAACAGTGAGATTTGCATGTAACAAAACCACACAAAGTAGATAACAGCATAAACAAATCCTTGTTGAGTTAAATCCTTGTTGAGCTTTAAAAAGTACTGTTCAATACAGTTTAAAATACCTATTACATACAAAGAATCTGATATTAAGTTGAAAGGTTCATTTTGAAACAATCGAAAAGCTTTTACAGTGGCTGCTAACCCTACTAGCTGTGCTGACCATGGCTGAAAAATCAGTTTTCCCAATCCCCTGTGGAGTTTTTCCAAACAACTGCTTTCTGAGATTTCCCAGAACCATCAATGAAAACTGTCTTTGCTCCAGACAGGGGCTGTCATGATGTTAAAAAATGTGGCTGTAAAGAAAGATCTTTTAAAGATGCAAAAGTTATTTTTCAGCAAAGACTTAACAGTGTTTCCCAAAAGGTCTGTCAGAGCAGCCTGTAAAGATAATGATTCTGATATCCTGAAAAATGTTTGCAGGCAAAGGAATGTGGATTTGAGAAGGATCTTGCCCACTTAGGGTCTGTCATCATTTTCTTGCTGTGGAAACAAGTCTATCAACCATGTCAAGCAATGGAGCTACTGTTTTTGAAAATGTGTGAGGTAAAAATACCCACATTATTATCCACAACTGTTGTTTATACACCACTTTGCTATTAGTGCATATGAAATTGTTGGTGCAGTTGGAATTCAGCCAGGATAAGAAAAAGCCTCAGTGGTAACTCTGCTTGTCCTCTGGATACAAAAGAGGTCTGAATTTTATTTGTTACAAGTTGCTTCAGGGGCTTCTGCATTCAGCTTGTGAAGAGAAGAGATAGCAAATCTGTGTCTCCCTTAAGTAAATTAAACAAAGGTGACAATTCCTTAGTGGAGATACCAAGGGTAGGTCTGAGCCAGTTAATAGCTCCTAATAATTTTTGCCAATCATTTAGTGTTTTAATAGAGGTTTGCAGCACAATGGGCTGAGGAACAAATTTCTGTTCAAATAATAGGAACCTTCAATAATAATGTTCAATAATAGGAACTGTTCCAAGGTGGGATGGTTTGAACCTTGTCTGCTGCAGTACAGAGATTAAATTTATCTAGAGAAAACCACAAAAAAGTGAAACAATTTTGCAATAGTACAGGGTCATCTGCTGCTAGCAGATACAACAAAACCTTTGAAAAGTGCTGTTGCACCGGTTGTAAAGCACTTGCTACCACAAACTGATATTGGAGGACCATTTTTCATTTCTTGTGATAATGCAATCCAGTGATGCCTTTGCATAGGTTCACTGTTGTTCAAGGATGGTAATAAAAAGCAAAATGAGGTGCAGCATCAGGGTGTAATGCAATTATGAAAAAAGTCTTTTAAGTCAGTGATTACCAATTCCCATGTTTCAGGGATCATTGCTGAATTAGGAATTCCAGGTTGCTGAGTGCCCATCAGGGCTATTGGTGCACTGATAGCTCTCACATCTTGTAAGAGTCTCCATTTGCCAGGTTTTTTTGGAATCACAAGTGTTAGGGTGTTTCACGGGCTAGTAGAAGGAATTATATTTCCCAGATAAAATTGTTCTTTGACCAGTTTTCGTGCTTGTTGCAGCCTACCTTTTTTGCGGGGCTACTGAGGGACCCACATAGGGGTATTCATGTTGCATGTGAATTTAAGTCTCGGCTGAAAACTAGTGGCCCCTTTTAAAAATTTGTCAAAATCAATCCCCACTGTGATAACAGTTCTCTTCCCCACAGTGTGCATGGAGTAGAAAGTACATATGGCTTGAGCTTCACTTGTTTCCCTTCTGGCCCATATACCATGAGTTCCTTAGCTGACTTCTGAGGCATCTGCTGACCTCCAATGCCTGTGACAATCACTGATGGCATTGTCAAGGGCCAGGTAGATGGCCATTCATATTCACTGATGATGGTTTTGTTGGCTCTGGTATCTATTAATCCTGTAAAAGACTTGCCATCTACAACACAGGTTAGAAAAGGTTGTTGTTGCACTGAAATAAGTTTAGACAAATAAATGTTGGGAGTACCTCTACTCCCAAAACTTCCAGTGCCCCTGTCAACATTGGCAGATGGTATCAGTTCTGTATCTGGCAATATAGGAAGTGGGATGAATTGAGCAATGCATGATCCTGCTGGAATCATACAAGGTGGATTGGGAGTCCAAGCCATGATTTTTATTTCATTCCTAGAATCAGAGTAATGATTCCTGGTAAAATAAAAAGTCCACCTTTAGATGATGATGATCTTGCAAGTAAAAATGCATGTCATTTAAAGGGAAGGGGTCGATTTAAACCTGTAGGTATAACGTGAACAAATGTTTGTGGCTATCAAATTATTGTGGCTATGGTGGAAATTGCCAAGTCCAAGATAGCAACTGCTTGAGGTTCCCCTGATACAGCTTGAGCTGCAGGGATTAGCTATGCCTGGATCTTGTTTTGTTGAGGGGCACAGGTTCCCAAGCCTCTCTTTGAGTTTCCCTGCTCTGGCAGGGGTCTTCCATCTTAGTCAAATTTTGAACAGCATTGGCTACACCAGTGATAGCCTTTTTTGCATCTGGAGCACTGTCTCCTTTCCTCATTCTTTAGGCACTTTCTCACGACCTTCCTCTCCACAGTCAAAGCATTTAATTGCTGCCCAAGCCACTTGCAGCTGTTGACCAAAGCAGTTGCCAACAAATCTGTTCTGTATTGTTCTGTACCAATAAGTGCACAGGTTTTGATGAAGTTAGTTACAGTAATATCAGGTTTGTTTCTGATTGGATCAATTGCCTTTTGACTGTCAGTACTAGCATTTTCATAGGCTAAGGATTTCAATAAAGCTTCTGCTGTAGCTGGTAATTCAACTTGCCAATTCACAGCTGTTTGCAAATGATCAACAAAGGTGATGTAAGACTCCTGGGGTCCTTGCCTTATGAAAAAGCCAGGTTCAGTCTTATTAACATCTGGCACTCTTCTCGGAGCTTTTAAAACCAGCCCTATCACTTGGTTAAATTTTTCTGGGGGCATTCTTAATCGATCCATTATAGATGCCTGAGCTCTCATCCCTGCCAGATGATCACTTGTTATTTCAGCACTACGAGTGTTCATATTTGCCAGTGTCTGTTCTTGACATACATCTTGATATTCAGACCACCAAATTGAATACTGTCCTGGTTTCACAACCAATTTAAATAAAGCTTTCCAATCATCAGGTAACATTATATAGCTTTCTGCAGTAGACTCTGTAAGTCCCATCGTATAGGAGGATTGCAGACCCTTTTCACTCATAGATTTCTTAGACTCCTTAGACATATCATAAGAAATTTGTTCATGACGAGGATGCTTGTTGTGATAAATTACAGGCATAGCATTGAGCAGCTCAACATCTACTTGACTGATCACTTGTTTTTAGAAAGTATCTAAAAAGTGGTTTTGCTCAGACGACAGCAAAGCTTTATTATCAGTCACATAGGGGAGAGGATTTAATTGCTGTTTTAACAGCTTTATGTCACTAGATGGTGCTGCAGCCACAGCTTTTATCGGCTGTGGTTTTACAGTGGGATGTAAATTACGGTCTTCTAAATTTATGGGCTCGCCCTCTCGTTCCTCCTCATTAATTACCTCCTTCATTTGCAAAACTACCGGATCATGATGCGAAAGTGGTGGCGTTGATTCAGAAGAAGTATCTGCCGACAGATCTACAGCGGGCTGATCAATTTCATCCAAATCATGAAAAGATCGTAGTAGAGAATAAACAATTCACCATGTAATAAATTCATCAGGATTAACCTCATTGTTCTCTGATTGATGAGTCTTTAAAGAATCACCCCCTTGCATCCAGTTTTCAAGGTTATACAATTCCTTTACATCATACCACAAACAGTTAACCTTTACCCATATAAGAAGTTGCATCTTTCTTTCCTGAATTCTATAAACTTGCTTCCTTGTGATACACAATAAACAATTATTTATGGAGGGTTTCTAATTTACTTATATTATTCCCCATCCCATATATATTGGGTTTGGAGTTTTGTTCATTTGTTTTTTGTTTCTCTATAGAATTTAATTTTTTCCCCAGCTGTTCACAAGGCTGACCTGTAATCGTTCCTTAGCACACAATGAGAACGACATCCTCCACAATTCTTGAAATCCACCTTTGGGTTCAGTTGGGAATACACCGGTTCAGTTTGGAATACACCGCAGGTCCAGAATCATCACAGAGATTTCAGGACCCTGTTAAGTGGGTTCCATTTTATGGTGTATTGGTGCACAAAGCACAGTCCCCAGACAATGATAAAGCCAGAAACATTTATTAGAAAAGCATACACTTTTTATAATACTTTTACCATCGGATTAAAATAACATGTCTCTACACAGCCAATAGAATAAATAATTCGAGCATCTTTCAGAACAAGCGTTTTGTTACAGCTTATTGCAAATTACTGTGGTTCTGTTACATTTTAGAAACTTTGTTACATCTTCTCCCTGGCTGCCTTTATTTAACCAAGCAGTCTTTGTTCTTCTTTTACTAAAGCCTCCTTTGTTTCCTTGCCCTCCAAGATACCTTTTTTAAAAAGATTGTGACAGCTTGATGAGAAATGAAGGTGAATTGAAAAGAAATAAGGCCTTCCAAGGAAAGAGAGCTCCTTATGAAGTAGGAATGAGTTAGAGAGATTCCAAGAGAGCACTAGATTTCAAGGTGGGGTAAATGTTAACCTTAGTTTAGAGAATGGGGGTTTCAAGCAGGTCAGCAGCAGATGAGCTGGAAAGACAGACACACAGTTTAGGAGACTGGAGCCTTGCTGTTAGCATTGTGCAGTGTCGTGTGTGTGCTTGCACCTCCCATCACAGCACAGGCTGTGCTGTCTCTCACCCAGACAGGCTGCAGCCACGCTATTGCTCAGGCTGGCCTCTTCCTCACAGGGGCACAGGCTGTGTCTCCTCAAGCCTGGATCTAGCCACTGTACCAGCCTGTCTAGGCCATGGAGCAAAAGGCCCAATTTGCTGCCCAGAGTCCTGCCATTTCAAGTCACTCTCACTGAAGGCCTCACAAGATGCATCCAACACTGTCAATCCACCATTCCTTGCCCGTGACCTACCACCTTCTTTCAATATATCCTTCTTTAACCGTAAAACATTCCCTGCTTACATCAAGTATGATAACAAGGGTTCCCAGAACTCTTCCATATTCTTGGGAATGAACGGGTTGCAACAGTCTAGAGATGCCCATCACACATTCTGAAAAGTTAGGTATAATGGTACCCAGGACAGCATCCTTGCAATCATATTTTTTATTTGTACCAAGCAGATCTCAAAATGGAATTCAGTTACAGTGAGATGGTAGAATTTACCTTTGTGGTGAATGAAAACAAGCCTGAGTGCTATTTCTGGATTCTGTTATGTGAAAAGCTAAAGGTAGCTGACACTGGCATGTAGAGTGGATTCCCTTTTCCTGACAACAGTTTAGTTCCAAAGCTGTAAACCTTATTTTGGAGGCCAAAGGCCATGTGAGATCAGAAGTGCCTACTGTACTAAATAACAAAGCATAAGGAGGCAGAAGAACCTAAAAAATAAGACAAATTCTTGATGGAACTCATAGAAACAAATTTTCACCTAATAGGAGACAGCCTATCTTCAGTTTAATGAGTTTAGATCCGCTCAGCCTTTCAGTCCAGTGTCTCCTGAGTTTTATTTACGTACAGCCTCCATCAGCATAGGTTTGTCTTGTATAACTGAAGTACCTTGCTAAAACCTAGACCTTTGATGAGTACTGCCATTAGAAGTAGAAGAGATGTGGCAGGGAAAGTAACTCAATTTCCAAAGGAGACAAAAGAATACCTATCCTAGACCACAACATGTGATAAGAAATAGAAGTGTCAACCAAAATCACTCATATCAGCCATAAATTAGTCTTAAACCATACCTCTCTGCTTCTTCTTGCCTCACCTCCCCCACCCCTACACACCTCCCAAGCCAGGACCTGCAGAGTTCTGCATTTCCCAGAAACTGCATGGGCTGTGGGTCAGAATGTCTCCCTGTCTAGGATGAATGACATTTTTGTTCCACTTTTCTGACTTCATCAGGGAGTGTGGCTGTCAGAAAAGGGTGGTGACTAAAACTGCCTTGAAGCCCAGTCTAGCCATTATGTGATTTGTTAAAGGCCATGATCCAAGTAATGTTCAAGGCAGATCTTCAGGATGATGGGTGGATGAAGGTCTGCTGTCCAGATTCTTTCTTTCCTCCACTTCTACAACAGCAGGAAACCCAAGGAGGGGGAGAGTTCTGCACAGGCCTGAGCTGTCTGGTTTCTGTACCCACTTTGTCTTGGCACACTGTTTTGTTGTACTTCCCCAGAGGCAGTGAAAGCTGAACCCTCCTGCTTCTCTTGGCTGCAGAAATGAGGATTACTTGCTTGTTCCTTCTGGCTGCAAGCCAAGTGAGACATCCGCAGGTTTGGTTTGTCAAGGGAGGATTCAACTCACAGGAACTGAGTCTTACTTTTCCTTCACTGTCTGAAGTGCCTTACACCTCTCCCAGTGTCCCATAAGCTGCTCTGTCACACCCAGAAGTCTCTTCTCTACAATTTAAAAGTTCACCTACAGACATTTCCTGTGGCTCCCCACCCCAGCTCCCTAATCCTCGTGTTGTTTAATGTTCTCAAAGAACAATACTCAAAAGGAAGAGAATCACATTTCCCAAGCACAGAATTAAGACACACACACACAGAGTCCCCTAAAACAGCAATATTCATCTGTCTGTAACTGGTTTCACAAGTAATGTAAATTTTTAAGAAAATGTGTGTTTCTGACACATCAGAATTAAGTGGGCTGAATGTCTTTTTTGAGCACTCCTCAGGATTTTTTTGAAAGGCTGAGGTGGGAGGAACTACAAGTTGCCAGCTGGGCAGGAAATCAGCTTTCCCAAAACAAATAAAAAGTTTCAACTTTATCAAAACCAAAAAATATCTTGATAGCAACAAACTGAAAAAGACAAAAGCAAATTTGCAATCCAACTGTCCCATTTTGCTAGAATTACCCCTTAAAACTATTTTATATTCAGTTTATGCAAATTTAAACAACCTTCTTAAAGCAAGGAGCAAAGAAATCTCTGCAAATGCTCCCTCTTCCTCTAGTTTACAATACAGAGGTTTGCTGACAGCAACTCCCCAAAAGTCTAGCATTTCTCAGATCAAAACCATGGTGAACTGATGAATCCCCTCAACTTTTGAGTTCTTTTGCACTGAATAAGCTCTTTCTAACCCCTACCTATACCCATGGCATCTATTTGTTTACATGCCCATGATGACAATGTGGCCCAAATGTGTGCCACTCCCTCTAAACTACACTCCAACATCAGAAAACCTGTGCCATTCAGGCACTTGTGCAATTTCTCCATGCTTGCTAAACTGAAATGGCTTAGATCCCATCTGACAACCACACCACCAATGCTTTTCACCCATAGAGAAACATCTGCATGGCCATGTGGGTGGTAACCACCATCCCCAGTGGTACCAGCAGGGTTAAAAAAGACTGACACTGGATTCAGAGAGTGGCACAGTAAGAAACTCTCTTGTTGGAAGCATCACCGTTTTTTCCTTTCTCCTTGTGTTGGAACATTCAGATAGCATGCAGGATTCCACAGGTTCGCTTCCCTATGGTCACTCTTCATTTTAATCAGATTAAGAGGGATTGGTGGTATTGATAATGCCTAGTATTTACACTAGGCTATTGTGGACCAGTTGAGCCAGTTTAATTACAATGACAGCACAGAGCATGTGATACTGCATACTCTCTGCACACACCTCATGCTTTTATCTTTGTTAAGACATGGACAAACTACTTGAGGCATTTTCTGCAATACTGAGCACACCATCTCTGGCCTAAAAACAACACCCCCAAATTTCAGTCACATTTCTCAAGCAAATCTGTAATAGCAAATAGAGTTGTCTGCTAACTGAGTAGGAGAAATAAACTGCAGGAAGTAAAGAAGGAATAAAGTGTCACTGAAAATAAGACTGAAAATAAGGAAAAATAAAATCATTGCCTAATTTCGAACATGTTTTCTTTGTAAAATATCAGTATTTCATGGCAGAAATCAGCTTATTAAAAAAGTTTAGATAACACAAAGGAGAGCAGATGCTTTGAAAGAATCCCACTAATCCATGCAGAAAGAGGAATAAGATAAAATCCAATGAAAATTTAGGGATTTGACTCTCTCAGAACTCCTCAAAAGACATCAGGTGGTACCTACTGAGTAGGTTGAGATTGTCATGTGACAAGATAACTGTCCATCAAAAGGTGAAATGAGCCTTGTCTGTTTTCTCAGCAGTCCATCTGGATAAAAGCTGGTGTCCTACCTACAAAGGTTAGCTTTTCTCTGGGCCTGTTCCCGATAACCAAATATTTTTCCCTTGCAACTTCTGCCTTGATTAGATATATGAGAAACATAGTGCTTTTCTTGAGGAAAAAAAAAAGAAAAAAGAAAAGAAAAAAAAGAAAAAAAAAAGAAAAAAAAAAAAGGAAAATAAATACTCTTTGGCCCATACACAACCAACTCGTTTTGTGTATCTGAAAATTATTTATGCATAAGAAGGTGTGGGCTATCAGCCACCATTCCCTGCTATTCACCAAAGAACACCAACAGCAGGTTCCAAATCAATCCCCTTGCACAACCTGAAGTCTGCTGCCCATGCTGTGATGTTATCTCTACTGGGTTTAATTTGATCTTCAACCTTTGGACTTTTGTAATCACTTGAAGAAGCCTGCAAGCTCTAGCTTCAACATACAGGTGTCAAATATAAGAAAAAGCTCTGCTAGGACCAAGTGTGACCATCCAGGACTCATGGTTGTCAAGATCACCCTTGAAAGATTATCCCAGTGTCACTTGAAAAGTACTACCCAGGCTCTACCAGGATGACAAACCCATCATGTTTGCATCATCATCACTGTCAAGCTTGCCTGCCTTCAGCTGAACAAGATAACCAATTACAACCTCATTTTCTACATGAATAGCTGGTTGGAAATATCATGCTGTGTGCTACTGCACAATATTGTGACTGGATTTTGGTGAAAAGGGAAATATTTGATGCTGTGGACACAGCATAGAAAGCAGGGAAGAAAGAAAAATTAAGCCTTGCTTGACGTGCTTCTTTCCTTACTCAAAGGACTTAGCCTTTCAGGGCTTAAAAATTAATTCTGTGTTAAGTATGTCTTGCAACATGAGACAGTTGTTGCAACCTTGCTGTTATTCCAAGTGCTGTGTGAAGTGTTCCACTGGACCTTCATTTCTAGGAAAGCAGGTGGAATTTCAGGGTACACTGCTATACTGACTCAGAGCTACAACAGAAAGAAAACTTTGGGAAATGCTTGACATTTCATATTTTGTATTCATATCTTCATCTCAAACTGAGATGAAAGACATCTTTTAGGAACCCAATTTATGTTTCTAGTTTCTATGGATTCTAAGCACTTTTCTACAACACTTAGCCACTTATCCTTATTTCTTCAATGGAATTTGGTTAAATAAAACTAAGTCACATGAAAAAACACAGCTTTTAGGATGAATTTTTATTTATATTTGGGTTCTTTCAACTAAACATTATTGAAACTATTCCAGTTTAATGGATTATTTTACCTCTCTTAAAATTTTGTTTCCTAGAGGGTATTACTCCTATGAAGTTCTGCTCTGTGGTCTATCAGTAGAAAAATAGGCCACAAACAAAGGTATCTCATTTCCTATCTAGTCAACACAGTGACATTTTGCTGGAAACCTAGGCCACCAAACATACCAATTTGATTTAGCAACATAACAGGTTTCTTAAGGTGCATGTGATTATAGCGGCTTCAGACCCAGTCTTGGGTTATAGCATCCAGTAGAACAATGACAGACTTCTCTTACAAGCCTTCAAAAATATACTGTAGCACTAGAGATATTAAAAAAATCTCATTTATGTTTCATTGGACTTGTCTGCAAATTTCTCACACACACATTGCAGAATATTTTGGAGGGAATCCCCCTTATCTTCCTGAGAATGGCCCATTCCCACTCCTTCTAAACTGAGTTGTCACTGAAGAATGTAGTAGGAATGGAAAGTAAATACCAAAAAAGCCTAATCCTTCTTCTATAACACCACAAGTCTCTGCCTATCATCCCTACTATGTCTGCAACAACATAGTATCTGGGGAATGATAACAGAGGAATTATAGGAATGAGACTCAAACTAGAGGAATGGATTCCTCTCTCAACTGGGGTGAAAACAAACGAGAGAAAGTTGACACTATTCTCCAATTCCCCTACAAGCTAATAACAAGGTAAGTTCAGCTTTCTCTTTGGTGCTGGGAAAGCGTCAGAGTTTGGCTGGTTTTTACCACAGTCAAACATGAATATCTACCCCATATATAAAAAGGAGTGCTCCACGCAGAGTTGCTTGATTTGTGATTTATACAACCACCCTCTGAGGCACATTGCCTACTGAGCAGATAACTCAGGCCATTCCAGGAGATGGATGTGGAGTCTCAAATACACAGTTGTTACAGTTTGAAGACAGAGGATTCAACTAACTATACTGGCAAGTACTGTGTTTTTGCCTTCAGTCCCAGCTAGTGCAATCACATTATCTGGCTTCCTCCTTATTAATAAAAATATTAAGATTCTGGTCTTCAGAGTGGCAGAAAAAAAATCTTGAAAAATAGGGGCACACAAAAGATTCACACACAAAAGAAGACAGTAAGAAGGCAAAATACATTGATTTATGATTTTAAGAAAATGTTAGTAGCTTTTCAATGTCAAAAAACTGAAAATACTTTTCAAAACAAAGAATTTAACTCTACTTCACAAAACAAGATGTTTTCTGAACTCTTGGAAATTAGAGATACACAGTTTTGCCCAATTTCTTTAGTAGGAACAGAAAGTTAACTTCCACCAGGAAACTCTGCAAGCTGATTCTCAGTTTATAGATAAAGGCTTCTAGGCCAAATTTTGTGATACCCTTTGAACAGAACATGAGAATAAAGCTCAGTTTAAATGCCCTTTTCAGAATATTTGAAAAGGTTTCCCTCTTCTGAAAGACAGACTACAACAGACCCGTTCATAAACTTGAGCAAAATACACTGTTTTGTGGCACATGCTCTCTGGGTTAATACTGGTGGTGAATGTTCTTGGAGCCTCTGACATGCGAATCAATCTTAACATTAAAGGATCATAAACAACACTGAAACTCTTGAGTTAAAATACCCCAGGCCTGTCAGAAGTTAAAAAAAGCTCTTAAGATAAGCTTCGTATTAGACTTGAAGGAATGGGAATTCGGGAGAATGCTGTTATTGGCATAGTGCTTCAGGTTACAAAGTTATGCTGTTTAGCCAGCACTTGCAGGACTGGCTTCTGAGATTGTCACAAGACTGTGCATCTCCTGCAGAATTTCCACTGCAGAAGCAAGAAGCACTTCTTGAAGGAATACCAAGGTGTGTGCTGCACTTTTTCCCACTGCTCCAAAGTGGAGCTTCTTTGTGTCCTTTGGCACTGCCTCCTTCGTCATGCTATTCATTCCTTCAGTCCACCAGACTATTCCCCCTCTGGAGCAATCACAACGAGCCAAACCAACCTGATCCACCAGTAAAACAAAAATAAAAAGCCCAGTGTTCCACACATAGGTTTCCCCTCAACAATTCCTGCCTGCTAGATGTGAAATTTTAACAGTGTTTAGCCAGGATTTGACTACAGGAGGAGGAAAGAAAGTCCCATGGGAGTATCCTTAACCAGTAATAATCTATCATTTTTCCAAACAGTCTCAACACCTGGAATTTTCTCTGACCTCCTACTGTCTCACTTGATAGCTTAGTCTCCTGAACAGCAAATCATATGAAATAACTGCATAGGTTTGGTTTGGTTTGGTTAATTACACATGATACTTTTCATTGTTGAGAGAGAGCTTTTTATATCACATCAACATCCCTGAATTTACAAAGACTAAAATATAGTTCAACAAGACACACTTAGATTTGCCATGTCAGGCAAGATTTTAACAGCTGCTCCTAGAAGGACCTCACAAATATTTTTCTTAAGCCACAACTAAAAAGTGGAATGAAACAAAAATACCCAACTGACTTCTTTTTTCCCTTCCTGAGAAAGGGGAAAAAAAAAAAAAAAAAAAAAAAAAAAAAAAAAAAGATTGTTTAAATGCAAATCTATACCATCTGCAAGAAAGAAGTTTTTTGTTTTTCTCCCAAGAGGTTCCAAAAAGAGAAAATCCATTTTCAGGACTCATTGCTTTAGTTCAGCTGAATATTTAACTAACTTAAAAGGAGAGAAATGCTGTGCTTTTGACTGTTCATTGTCCTTGAAGAAAATTCTTAATGGGCATTGGCTGGTCAGTGAGAGAGAATTTTTTATTTGGTCTGTGAAGTGCCAGTCAGCATAAAATGGAAACATTTTTCAGCTTGGCTGGTATATCAAAGTAAAAATATCTGTTGAGTTTTGAGGATGAGTAGTCATTTCACTCTGAAATACTTAATTTCTAGTAAAGTTCACCTGTTCCAAGTGAACTGTGGTAGGTTGTATACAAGTCTGCAATCTAAAAATAAATTTCTTGCTCTGGAATCAGGACTCCAATCTGCTAATTCCCAGAAATACTATGGGGACCTCAAAGGACCTGTAGTGATTACAGTGAGAATACAAGCTTGAAAAGGCAGTCTGAATAAAGAAATCTCCTGAAATGGCAAACCAACCATACAAGAATAGAAGAAATAGATGAAAAGAGAAAATACATGCCCTGGAGCTTTAATGATATAGCCTCAGCCAGCTCTGAACACCTTACCAAGATGTGATCCAGCCAACATGGCAAACAAAAAATGTTCTACATTTCTGGCTTTAGACAGGACATGCCAACCTGAATGTTCCCTAGGCACAGCCAGCCTGCTGATGCATATGACCTTTATCTCTGCTCTGCTTAGCAGAGGAGCTCCTGTCCTCCTAACCCCAGCACAGGTACAGGATATGAGAGGGAACGGCTGCCTGCAGGCTGGCATAGCTGCAGTTCTGCTGTCTTCATAACACAGGCCTGGCACTGCCTCATCTCTCTGTACAGCCAGGAAGGAGATGGCAAAGAGCCAGGTTCAGATCCAGAAATTACAGTTAAACTTTTATACAAACATTTGCACAGAAATAGTGACCTGTAAAGATCAGATAAGGCTGTCTTGCATAGATAATTTTCATTTGTGACTGCCAGCGACCTGAGAAATACCTTTTAGTTGGCTTGTTTAAAACAGATTATGTTCTCAGAACTACTGCAACACGTTTATTTTTAACTCAAGGAGTTCAATAATTGACTGCTCTAAGATGGTGGATAGCATAGTGGAAAGATTCCTGCAGTCACAGTAGACCCAGTAGCTGAACACTGCCCAGAGGCAGGAATGAAAGTGCAAAACAGTATTTTGGAACTCTTTCACACTCTTTCTAAACAACTGATCATTGTTCCCATGGCCTCCTGCCAACATCCCTATGTTATTTCATTCTCTTCTCTTCACATCTGGCCTATCCCCATGACAGTAGCACAAATACTCAGTATGATTGCTGTCTGAGGTAGGAGCTGGGCCCTGAACTTCCTGTCAGTACCCTGCACCACAGGACACCATCATTACCATCTTCAGAAATATGAGACTAGTAAAGCCTAGAGTGGAAAACAAATACAGGTCTACACTGACAACTGGGATTGACTAACAATACAAAAAATGTAGAGATAAAGAAACATCTGAAAAACATCAAGAAAAATAAATTTTTTTGAGGAGAAAATAATGTATTGCCTTGATGTATTACAGTTTTTAGCATGTGCTAAGACTGCATATGTCTCCACAGGCTTAGAGGTACTTTGTGTACTCTGCTTTGTTAGAAGGTGGAGTGGCAGTTCCTGTTTGAAAATCTAAGTTAGTTACAAGTGCTGAATTTATCACCTACATATACAGTTCCATTACTGCTTTGCTCATTAACTGTCCTGGAAACAGAAGAAAGGTGCTGAAGAAAGAATAACTGGCCCATAACTTTCAAGCACACATCATTTCACACTGAAGTGGCTTCCAAGCGTTCAACAGGAAGTTTTCCTGTTATGCCATGCTTGCAGCTGGAGTTGGAACAAAATCTTGGACTGCCAGATGAAAGGAGCATGGTAGAGTGCTTGGGTTAGTCCTCTCTCAATATGCAAGCCCATAACAAGCTGCTCCTCTCAGCATACTAGGCTGTGAGTCTAACCATTCTGTCAGTGAACAGAGCCATTGTACACCTGGAGTGCATGATGTCCCTTCCATGTCACAGAGTATGTGTCAGAGATCCAAATGCCCAGCACATGGATTCCAATTTTGTCTTGAAGGTTAGCATTTGCTTCATTCAGGACTGGAACATACGGACAGGAAATGAGGATTAGTCACCCAGGAATGCCAAATAGCATCATAAAAATACCAATCCCTGTCAGATTGACTTTCGGCTTTTTAAATTTTTTGAGCCTTTTTAGGTCTTACCTTTCCCCTTACCTTCAGAGAGATTTCTTAAATCCCAGGCCCAAGAGCTACAAATTCATTTTGATACTTTCCTAAAGTCCAAATTCAGATATCAAGTACCATGGGACTGGCATTTAGACCTTTAGCACTGACAATACCATACTTCTTGGCAACTGTCCTTGGAAGACAACTCACCTAACCCATCCCAAATTTCTCAAATGTGAAGGACTCAGCTTGATTCAGGTGAAGCTGCCTACAGCTTCCCTTGATACCTGGCTTTCTGTCCATAACCTGCCCTCTGACCTTTGGAGCAGGCCACGCTTATGTTGATGTGTCATGATATCCATGTTGGTTTCAAATGCTATCCTTATAGGAGGGAAACTCAATAGCTGTGATGAACTCTTCCAGGAAGACCACACTAGCCTGCACTGATCTTTGTTCAGCCATGTTGAGAAAGAGGTACTCAATTTAAAGGGGTCTTGGCTTTCTCTACTTAAAGTCATTCCTTTCTGGTCTCCTCACTGTTTTTATAGATGGATTCTGGACATTTGCCTACAGCTCTCCTTGGTCCTCAGAGACTTACCTTGCCGTGGCTTCTTACATCCTAGCACAGTTTACTTGGCAAGACCTGAATAAAATACACCATGAAGCTTCAGAGAGACACCCCAAATGACTCACATGAGTACCTCCCCTGCTGATTTGCACCAGTTGTTGTCCACAAAATCCATTGTTTTAACTAGTTCAGAATACTTCGTTCTGAGGAAGTAGGTGGGAAGTTGCCAACTTAAGTTATCACACAGTATTTCTCAGAGCAATCTTTACAGCAAAAGGCAATGGTAAAGTGCCCGTGACCTTCCTCACTGTCCCTAAGCTTAGCTGATTAAGAAATCACTGAAGGACTCCTTGCTCTTGCAACTGTAGGCATGCAGACTCCCAAGATACAGCACAGGTTTTGATAGTCTGCTTAGGTCATAGGGTCCTCAGAGTCTCAGGAGATTTACTTTCCAAAAAAGAACAAAGCACAAATGAACGGAAGGAGAGTAGTGGAAAGCAGAGAGAGAGGAGGAAGTCCCAGATACATTATTTTTATTGTCTTACTCATTAAAAAGACAATGGAAGATTTCTATGCCATGTATTTCAGATTTTCTCACTTTGATCTGCTCCCTCCTGAATGTTTGAGGCATGCTCTCTGAGCTATTTTTTACTCCGTCTTATCTGTATTTTCAAGAAGGGAAAGACTAGTCTGTGCCAGGTATTATATGCCACAGATTTTATCTAAATACTGGTGATCTTGAATTGTTTAGTTCTAGGTATGCCATTCTCACATATGTATTACAGCTTTCCTTCCCTTTCCTTTCTTTTCCTAAAAGCAAACTTTTACCATACAGTTTATTCTTTGCTGCTCCTTCACTGAGAGAACATGTGCTCTTGAGTTCTGTGGCTTAAACAGAGATCTAGGAAAAGCCAGTCACACACCAGAAGTAAAAGCACAAATACACATTTGTATTCCAAGCCATTAGACTGGCTGCAGAACACACTGCAACAGTTTGCTAAGCAGAGTCCTCCTGTGGGACTACAAGCTCCAGAGGGTGAAGTTGCGGAAGAATGTGAACTGCGCCTCTTTGTTAAAACAACTATGTGACCTAACTGGAACAAGCAGAAGCAGAAGACATGCTGTTCACCACCTCCTGCTGTGTCACCGTGTGGCACCCCGGGAAGTCCTCTGACAGAAAAGAAGAGGCAAGGGCCCACACAGGTGGTGCCAAGTCCCAAAGTCTGGCCAGACATCCTGCAAGTTTGCTTTCCCTACCCTCAGCCAGGGATGAAGTTGGGAATGATTGCACTCATAGTTTCTTAACAGCCTCAGAACTCTCTGTTCCAGGAAAAAACTAGACATCACACTGTCAGCTTCTCAAACACACTGTGGTCTCTATGAGTGATAAAGGTCTTGGTTGAGTTAAATCCCTGTTGGCTAGATACTGGAGGGAAAGGGAGTTCTGAATCTCATCCTCTTCCAATGCATATTCAAAATTCCCAGTGGTGTCTTCATACATTTTAAGTGCCAAAATACCTTTAAAAAGTTTGCCTTCCTCAATTAAAATCCAGCAAGCCCTGCCCATCAAAAGTGGCTTTCAAACTAAGCTGAGAAGAATCCAGCTAGGCTTTTTACAATTTTCATCACCTCTGACTTTCTTTATTGTACATAACTTCCTCAAACAAAATCTCTTTCAGTCTGTAATATCACAGTCTACTCTCTCAGAAGTGATTTATTTTCCTGATTAATGAAACACTTCAGTTTGGCTTTTTGGGGGTGTCTTGGTTTTGAAAGAAGACAGGTATCTGCTAAAGAGAGGCAGGGCCTCTCTTGGGATGGATAATTCAAATCCCCTTCCCTCAAATTATTATAATTTAGAAAATTAAAACGGCTCTCAGGCAGAGATATGGGGATAGGAATAACAGTTCTTTACTAATAGGTATAACAAGGCAAACAAACAACAACAACTACAGCAATTAATAGCGAAAACAGAACCAGGGACCTTGACGGAGCTTGGTCCCACAAAACTCGGGGCAGTCTGGTCTCTGGGGATTCCAAGAAAAAAAAAGGTACCAAGCTGGAACGGTGGGGTATCCCAGGCTGGTGGATCGGATGAAGTTCGGAGCTCTGTCGGTGGTCACTGGAGGGCATGGATGTCTGGCAGGGAGGCCAGTGCGGGCCCGCGGTGCAGAGCAGCTCTAAAACAGTGCCAAGGCAGTGGGACAGGGCTGAGCCAACTCCAGCAGGGCAGCAAAAGGAGGAATCAGGATCTTCCTGGGCACACAAGCAGATGATAGCAGCTCTCTTCAGGATCAGATCCCGGTGGTGCCAGTGAGAAGCTCATGCAGCAACGGCAGCCCAGTCCGCTCCCAATGCAGACCACACCAAAAGTGAAGCTGCCCCCCAGCCCTCGTCTTCCCCCTCCGCCGCCCCCCTCTGGGGGGGGAAACTCCTGGAGACAAAGGGTGTAGCCAAGTGCCAGTCTCCACCCAGCCTCCATGCTTTGTTCCACCGAGCACCGACAAGCACCCAGCAATCAGTTGCCCCGCAACTCCTGAGAAAAAATTCTATAGGTGAAAAAAAAAACCAAAACAAACAAACAAAAAAAAACCCAAACAAGTCTAACCCCCAACAGGGGGTAACTGATGTAGAACATTTAGAACAAAACATTTTCAAAACCTTTCAGATACCAGCAAGCCAATATATGGATAATTGCAACACATATGAAGCACTAAAAGTCTTCAATAGGTTTAATGCTAGGATTTTTTTGAACTTGTGCACCCTACATACGCTTTCTTGTGCTTTTTAGAAGTGTGTGTGACACTCAGGCTGAAGATGGACAGCCTGAAACACTGGGATAAGATTCTGCTTCGAAGGCTTAGAGGGGAATTTACCTTAACACTCTCTGTGAAGAGAGTCTATACAGCACGGAATGTCACTGCAGAGCTTGTGAAAGAGATATCACTTGTACACTGTAATAGGTATAATAGACAAATTCGTGTATGTAATATTGTATTATGGATTTGATCTACTAATAAGAAGCTACCCAAGGGTGTCTCCAAGATTCCAGAGTTCCAAAACATATTTGCAACTAACTGAAACGACAAGGAAGAGCAGGAAGATGGCCCATCCATCAAGGGTGGACCCTCACTTCACAGCTCTTCAACATCTGATACCGATCTTGGTGGAGATCCTGGATGATCAGATCACCCCTCCCAAGAGGAATTCCAGAAAAACTATCAAGTAATCTTTTTCATGCAGACGGGACTCCTTTGGAAAATTGAGAAACAGCATACCTGGACTTTCAATAGACTTGGCCTTAGGGTGAAAAACCTAAAAATATAGGATGAGGAAAAATACATAAAAATATGTGTATAAAACCCACAGGCTGAAACCTAGCAGTGTGGCAGAAATTCGGAGGGTACCCTTATACCTCCACTCTGTCCACCCAACTTTCGATCGATTGTTGTCCTGTTTTTATTGTGGCTTTAATTCGGTGTTGGAAATTTTGCTAATAAACCCTGTTATTTTTGAATTGGCTTCTAATCATTTATAACATACACTACATCTTTGCTTCCTAAATTCTCTCTCTATAGTAGGCCTCACCCAAACAATGGAATCTGCTAGGGTCCTCACTTGAAGTAAAAACCCAATAAAAACAGAATACAAAACAGAATGTCCTCCAGAGCCTTCCTGTGTCTGTTTTGCTCCTAGAGTAAAAGGATAAAAGCGTATGGCACATTGACTTCTAGAATTGCACTGATGCCAAAGCACTTTGCTGGTGGAGCATCTCATAATTTGGAAGAGCAAAGTGCTGAAGTAAATAGGGATCTCACTTCATCAGGTAAACTAAAAAAGCCCCTAGCCTCAGTATGTAAGCAGGGTTTGTATTTTCTTTGAAGAAGACTATCAGCTACACAGCTCATTACAAATACATTTGCCAAGAACAAAAAGTCCTGCCCTGTCCCCTGTTCATCTCAAAGTATGAACTCACCTTCAGGGCTGCTCTCACATAGTACAATCTGTGTTGCTCCCCTTGCATTTAGCAGGAACAGTGACTTGCAAGATGACTCTCTCTTTTTGCCTTCCAAGGAAAACTTGCTTAATAAATACTCCTTTGAGTTTGGCTCCATAGATTCTCTTCTGTGTGATGCCCACAAAGATCTCTATTTTATCCTTTATATACAGGAAATCTGCATAATTTACATCTTGTTGTCCTATTCCTGGATTTTCAATGATCTGTTGCAGTTGTGTATCCAGCACATTTCAGACCAAACATATTTCAGATCCTCACTTAAATTCTCATGTCAGATTTCAGCCTTTTGTTTTTGGGACAGCAAAAAATGGTCATGCAAGCAAGGGTGTCCTGTCAATCATAGTTTGCACCAGAAAAAAAAAAAGGCAAATCAAAACGCAATCCACATTTATTCAAGAGAAGAACCCAGTAAAATGGTATCTGCAGTAGCTTTCTGTTATAATTTATCTTACAGCCAGAAACAGGCAGGATGAGATTGCAGGTGATCTGGGATGGAAAACTAGCATGCCTGTAGGCAGAAGCAGTACAATCCCGAAAATTTTCTCTCATCAGTAAGGAGTTTTTTTCTTGCCACCCCAAATCCCAATTGAACTCTAAGCCTAGATTCTCAGCTGAAGGACAGCAGTGACCAACCCTGATTTCAGCTCTTCTGCCAGTCTCCTGATGCAGACCTCTCTAAAAACATGAAGTCCCAAGCATTTGGCTCAGGGCCACCCAGACTGTAATCTCCACCTCTGAAGTACCAAGCAGCAAGGTTCAGATCTGTAAGCGTACTCAGGCTCCCAGACTCTTCCTATCTTGATACTTGAGGTCATATATTTTAAAGTGTCCTTTGCCACTACAAATCTAAGCACATATCTGGTCTGACAAGGATACAAACTGCAAAACAATAGAATCAAAAGCTGACCAAAAAAAAAAAGGTAAAAAGTTCATTCCCGAGGAAGAAAAAATACAGGACTTTCCATAATGTATCATTTCACACACCAAACAAGCCAACACCTTTAAAATAAATATGCTCTTCCTCTTCAGCAGGATCCACATCCTGCTTCTGCCCACCTACAGATACAACATTGAATGCAACATGTTTGCTCTGACTAGAAGTTACTGCCAAGACACAAAGGAGTAACACAGGCATCGAAGCACAGGCATCTGATGTAATTTTAAAAGCCTTTAAGCAACCCTCATGGCCTTCAACTGTCAGTACACGACCTGTAGGAACTTCTATGTCTTCAATATTTTATAATGTCTATCACAGAATCCTAGAACGGCTGAGGTTGGAAGCAACCCCTGGAGGTCATCTGGTCCAACCACCCTGCTGTAACAAGGCCACTTCATGCTGGTTGCCAGGACTATGCCCAGATGACCTTCAAAGATCCCCAAGCAGGAATCAGTGTAAAACACTGGGTCTTACTAAGTCTGCAAACATGGGGATGGATTTTCTACATGGAGCTTTCCCATTCACCTCCCTCTTGACACAGAGTCTCTGCTGTTGTGCATCCAGGATCCACATCCTACTTCTTTCAGACAGTCTGATCAAGCACTCATGTAGCAGATGGAAAGGGCAGGAGAAGGTCCCATCTTGTCTGCCCCACCTACAGTCCCTCACAGCAGTGGCTGGTAGAAATCACCTTTATTTCTATCATTCTGGAAGTTCAGACCTTCCTTTCTCCTTCAGCAACTTTATTGTGCTAATTGTTGTACTGAATTCCTCCAGTGTTTGTGGCAACATTTTTAGCTGAGCCTACATGGACTACATAACAGTAGTCTGCTATTTTCTAAGTGGACATTATTCATGTGCTTTTTTACAGGAACAGCCTGAAGGCAAATAAAGGAGGGTAGAGCAAGAAAATCTAGTAAAGCAAGGTTAATTGTTTAATCAGAGATTACTTGGAAAATTCTTTCTGTCCCTCCTTGCCCTAAAGCAGAGAGAAGGAAACCTAGATGGGGTCAGAGGACTTAACATTTCATCTCACCTTCCTGCAACACCAGCTCAGTGTTCTGAATGCCCACAAAAGAGCAGAAAAAAACTTCCGCAAATCATCCAAGTCCACACTTCAGCTTTCTCCATACCTAATACCCCATCACCTGGGCAGGGCATAAGTGTCCAGACTGTATAAATTGCCAAAATGAGATCAAGTGAACCTGTAAGATGTTGAAAGCCCAGGCAACACTAGCAGGAAAAGGGTGATGCTACCTCCCTTTCAATAGGAAAGGTCAGTGAAGATGTGTGGAAAACAGACATGGCTGTCTGAAGTCATTAGAGTATATCTTATATATCACTATACTCATTTTAATACCACATAAAACTTTACAAAGGCAAAGCCTTTTTTATTCTGCTTTCATTATCAAGCAGCCAGGCTGCTGTCAGCAACATGTCAGCTGCCCCAGCTGGCCGGCAGCAGGCAATGCAAGCAGCTCAATTTGAGTTCCCTGTGCAGTTCCCTCTTCCTCAGAACATCCTGTTCAATGGGGTTATCACTGTTTCCAAATCACTGGTCTCATCAAAGCAGGGAAAGATGGGGAGAAATTAAAACTTCTGCCAAATTGATAAAAATTGCCCAATATGTTATTTAAAATGCAATAATATTTTAGACTGTAGACTGAGTTGACATTGGGCAACAGCATTTTACCAAGACTTATTCCTTAAAGGAGAGGCCAGAAGACAAGGCGCTTGAAGTTTTGTGTAAGAAGGCAGGCATTCGGTTAGGTCCAACTAGCTTGTACAACCTTAGGTGGCTCAAAAACCTATTGAAGATTAAGGAGAATACAGCCCTCTCCATTTGTCTTGTATGCATAGAAGGAGTGGTGATCTGTCATGGTTTAACCCCAGTTGGCAATGAAGCACCACACAGCTGCTCATTCAATCCACCCTCTCACCAGGAAGGGGCAGAGGATCAGCAGACTCAGACTTCTAGCTTTACATAAGGACAGTTTAATGGGGACAGAGAGAACATATTAATAATGATGCTGGTGATGATTAACAATAATAATAGTTAGAATATATAAAAGAGTGATGCACAAAGCAATTGCTCACTGCTTCTGCCACTTCCCAAGCAGCAGGCCCCACACAGCTTTCTTCCCCAGTTCATATACTAAGCATGACATCATATGGTACGGCCAGTTGGGGTCAGCTGCCCTGCCTGTATCCTATCCCAGCTTCTTGTGTCCTGCCAGCCTTCTTGCTGGCAGGGCATGAGAAGCTGAAAATTCTCTGATTTAGTGTAAACACTACTATAAACCTAGTAACAACTGAAAATGTAAGTCTGTTATCAATGTTATTCTCATGCTAAATCCATAACGCAACACTATACCACCTACTAGGACAAAAATTAACTTACCCCACCTAAAACCAGGACATGGACATATCACAGATATTACCAGCTGCTGTTCTAAATCAAGGGCTAATGAGGGAAACCCTTGTTAAAGGTTCACTCTATACAGCCCCTGTGATCCCTCCTGCATAAAATCTTACACTTATGAATTACCACACCTACACAGGTATGTCTGTAGAGGCTGCCTGAGAATAACAATCATCTTTCAGCTAGGGAGGCCAGGAAAAAGGCACATAATACTGAGAGCCTGAAACACCTTGGGGATACTTTACTGCATCTCCAAAGCCATGATTTCCTGCACACTGGGTAAAACACCAGTACAACTCACATGGCACAAGGGACCAGGCCAGGAACACTTGACTGTCCCTACAAGCACTCAGGTGTGCTCATTTGCCTGAAGGAGTTGGTGAGTTTTCAGAGCAGAATCAATAAGGTCTCAGGCTGACATCCCACAATCTCAGGCTCCTGCTTTTGCTACGTTTCAGGAGCAAAAGTAAAGTAAAGACAGTCCTGAAGCACAAGAGACACAGTTCCTGGCAGACTTAAATTTTCCACAATGCTACATACAGTATTAAAGGGAAAAAAAAGAATTAAATAAATGAACTTGCATTTGTATCAATCCGAAACAAAGGCCCATCTGGAAGGATACTAATCATCAGTAGAGTAGGAAGTAAAGGTCCCATGCCAAACAAATGATCAGTGACATTTGGAAAGGCAGGATGACAAATGTTTGCAGCAGGGGAAAAGTACAGTAAGAAAGGAATGCTGTTTGGAGAAGCCCAAGGGAATTGGGGCTTTTCTTTTCAGTAGTGTTGCCCCAGAGGAAAAAAACAGAGCCTCAAGTTCTATATGTAAGGTCCTCTTTTTGTCAACAACAGAGAAATTTTAGAAACCAAGTATCTCACAAAGGGAATTTTCAATACAGGTTGTTTTCTCCCACAACTGGCAAATATGTTTAAAACCTACATGCCATATGTATTTATGTGCCTACACATATACAACTGTGTAATGTAGCCCTGGGAGAAGAAAATCTGTAAATTGGATGTTTCAATGCTGAGAAGAAATAAGAGCTGAAAATACGTATGTGCAGGATGAGGCTTCAATAGAACAGTGTAAACACTGTTGGGTTTCAGATTAGAGACAGAAAAAAGTATGTATGTCTCTGAGAAAAAGAAAGAAGGGAACAGCAAAGAACTCACAGTGAAAATGTATTGAAAAGAGAATCACACAGATCTGAAAGCTGTGTAAAATGGGGAAAAATGCAATATACAGTTCAAAACAAACTAAGAAAATGCCTCCTTCTCCAATTCTACAAATGGCCACCTTTTTGGAGTCTTTTGTGCTGCTTTATTGTCCTTCCTTTTGTTCTGATATTTTATTTAGCAACTTACCTTGTAGATATTTAACAGGATAAAATGAGCAACTAGGAAAACACTGTGATAACAGAATGCAAAAAAATTATGAACTGCCAATTATAAACTGCCACAGATATAAGGGAGGAATCAAAACAGATACCAGTATAGCACACTGATGTGAATTAAAAGAATATCCCAGCAATAGTCATGGCCACTACTGTTTAATTTTTTGTGTACAAGTGTAAATCTGGTCACAGAGAAAAACCCAGTCACTAAAATTTACAGGTGCTGTGTGCTGACATGCTTACTGGAGTAAAGTGCTATAAATTTATATGTCTTACTTTGAACATCTGTGTTTTAGGAAATACAAGCAGGAAAGAAGAGAATGGCTGGAGACAAGTAATTTCTCTGCAAACACTAAGGCACACATCTCAAAAATCAAAAGACATTCTCAAAAGAATGCAAGTACCATAAGATGACCCAGAAATTTGTCTGTCACACAGATGTCTAGAGCAGCTTGGGGCTCTGCATGAGAAGGGTAACTTCAGGACTCCCTTGGGACAGGGCACACACATGCAGGCCCCAGAACTTCCAAGGGGCCAGAGGTACAGCTACAAGACACAACATATCACAGCCTTGAAACATTGTCTTGAGACAAGAAGAAACTGGAATCAAACTTGTGAGCTCAGCAGCTCTGCTGCTGTCTTTGACCTGTGTTTGGAAGGCTCACTTGAGAGGTTCCTTGCCTTGAGAGAGCTGCAGTTTCCTGTTGTTCTGATCGGATCTGCATAGTCTTGCTGATGTTAAACACACTAGGTGTCGTGGATATTACTGGGTAATATCCACACAGATGCTTGGCAGCAGTGAGGCTGCCTGCATTTCCTCACGGCTGCGAGTGCTCTGAGAGTACCCAGGCGGGGAATGGCTTCCCGAGGCACAGGGGAGCAGTGGGAGGCGATATCGGGGAATACCCGAAGTAGGACCCCGCATCCCACACTGCCCTGCAGGGATACGGGACGGCCTTAGGGCACGCAGCGCCAAAGCCTTGGGCCCCAGCACGCCTGTATCCCGGAATACCGAAAAGCCTCAGTGCAGCCCCTCATCCCTCGACCCTCCTGCGCCTTCCACGGCCGCGCGGACACCTCCCGGCGGTGGGCGGAGGGCGGCGCTTGCGGGGCGGTCCCGCCGTGACCCCGGCCCCGGGTGCCTCTCCCGCGGCGTGGCCCTGGTCCCGGGTGCCTTTCGGCTTGACAGCGGCAGAGCTAGCCCGGGAAAGCGGCGGGAAGCGGCGGCCGCCATGGGGACGAACGCGCCGCCGCGCCGGGAGCCGCTGGCCCGCGGCCCCCACGTAAGTCAGGGCTGGGCGGAGGGCCGCGGGCGCGGGACCGGGGGCACTCCGGGGACGCGCCGCGGCTGAGTCCCCGCGGGGCGGGTGGGAAGGCAGCGCTCTGCCGTGCCCTGCGCCGAGCCGGCTCCCGGCATGGGGAAGGATTCACCGGGAGGAAACTGCCCTGCCCGCTCGGCGAGGATGTCACGGCCGGCGCCGTCTCCAGGGCCATCGCGGGAACCGCCTCTGCATCTCCGTGTCTCCACCGGGCACACGGGATTTGGGGCCGTGCCGGCTGATGTTCTGGGCGTTTAGAAGTTCTCGTGAGACCTGTGCTGAATGGGTAGCCTATCTGAGTCCTTTCTCTCTGGAATCTCTTTTCATTACCCAGTCCATAGCAAGCTGTGGGAAGCCGGTGACAGCTCACTGTTCCTTGTAACTGTGACTACGTTTCTGTTATTTGGGAGATAAGAAATTAGATTCACCCACATTAGGTTCACCCACCCTGGAGGGTGGGCTCCGCAAAGGTCTAGAATAATTTTCAGTTTTGTTTTGTTGATGTACTTGTGGCAATGCCGATAGGTCCAACATGCCAGGTCCACAGGGCACATTAGGACGAAAGGCATGCACGCTCCACAGATTGACTTTCAAGCAAGATGTGGACAGGGTTTGGGACAAGAAGCATGAGTGTAGGCAGGATAACAAGGGGACTTGAGTTGCGTGGGGTAATATTTCAGGTAGGTTTTCTCAAAAGGCGTTCAGCTAATGCGTGAAGTCAACACAACATTGAGGGGAAGGCAGAGGAGAGCTGTACAGCAGGGAGGACAGCAAGTGCAGAAAGGCTGGGAAGATGGCACTGGAGAGGGGGCCAAGACCCATGGGAGGGGTCTGGATTCCTTGCTCTTTGGCCTGCCACTGCACGAAGTAGTCCTGCTGGTGCTGTTGCCCCAGGCCATTCACTTTGCCACCTGTAGAGCAGGTTTCGTGGCTGATTGGCCAGCTGGTTTTAACTACCAGGAGCTATAGCTCTCTGCATGCTAGAAAGGTGTGGAACAGATATCAGAGGTGATGCCTGCCAAAATACAAAACAAAAGGTGCATTTCTATCACGCAAAAAAGGCCTGTTCCATTTCAATTTGAATGTCCTACCACATCAGTTCTTTCTCTGAAGCTTTTCTTTACATATCCTCCCTTTCCTCTTGTGTTCCAGCCGGCTTTGACTTCAGATTTGGCACCAGGTCTCCTGAGATCTGGATGTGTTAAGAAATACCACCTTAGATATTCACTAGTGAAGGCATCCATCTAGGACTCACCTTAGATATTCACTAGTGAAGGCATCCATCTAGGACTCAGACTCATCTAGGGAATACTTTAGCAGTATTCTTTAGCTAATTCTTTAGCTTTAAAGAAACTGATATAGAAAAAGCACTGAAAATATATCTGTTGTATTTATTTTTAAGTAAGAAATTAACTGACATTTTTTGCCCTCTTGTAGCAGTGTATTCCTATAGTGCTTTGAGTCCAAATCTGAAACCACCATATCAGCACATCAGATACTGAAGAGTAAACCCACTCATGGGCAGAAGTGAAAATTAACAAAGCTTCCCATTCATATTAAGGAAATCAAGGGTGCAGATGGAAATTATACAATGTTCGCATATCCCCCAAGATTTTAAATGAGAATGTCAGTACACAGGAACTATGTGGACTGTCTGACTTGGGAGCACTCTTTTACTGAAGATTTCTCTCCTCTATTGCATTGCTCCTTAAGCATATCATACTTAACAAGTCTACCTGCAGCCTGCGGAATTTAAATTAGTAAGAAGGTTGGTGGCCCACATTTAGGGACATGATTCCCATCAACACTGCACTGCCTGGAGAAGGCAGATTATTTTTGGGCTATGTAAAATTGACACTAGGGCAGAGTCAAGGACACCCTTGATATTTTTGTAAATAAGCAAGATCTCATGTGGTAGAAGCCAATCATAGTGATTTTCCCACTAAGTAGTTAGCTTTGAAAATACAGGAATATCCTTTTCAAAATCACGTTCAAATTGTATGCTTTTTCTTACAATTGTAATCAAATTTTAATTCTAATCAAAAGATTGAGTTGGATCATTTGATCTTTGTATGAGAAAATACAGGCATGAAAGAATGCCGGTATTTCGTAACTGCTTGCAGAGACACACAAGAGGGTTTCAAAAATCACATGAAAAGTAAGAGGGAGAGTCTCTCACAACCTGGAGTGAGTCTCATTTTCAGGGACATTCAGGCTGAGTTTTTTATAAGTACTGCCTCAGCAGCCTGGCCAGTCAGAAAGTGGTCTGTGCCCACATGATTCTGGGTAACCTCCTATACCCTGGCACACAGAAGGCCTTGGGAAAATAGGCTGCTATTCTCTTAATAGTGTGGTCTTTACTGGAGGGACTCAGCACAGCCTATGGACATGGGTGCTTGTTAGAACATCTGTTGAAAAGTTGCTCTTCCTGCAAAACTCAGGGAATACTTTAGCAGTTACTTATATGTCTCTGTAATTATGGACAATTTTTCATTAAAACATCTGGTACTAAATCAAAGGTTTAATAAAAGAACATGGATAGCAAATCCAGCTGAGAAAATTAGACTATTCTAGAATAAGAGCTAACTGATTCTTTTCATGTGACTTTTTTCCAGATTAGTATCAAAAAGCCAGAAGGAAAGAAGTAAATGGCAATTTAGCATGTGGGGTTTTTTGGGGTTTTTTTCCTAAATGTCATCCTGAATTCCAAAGATTTGCTCTTCATCAGCAAGATCTTGATTTACTGTCCAATCAAAGCACATTAACAGAAGGTTTGTTGGTTGAAGACTTCAGAAACAGAACCTCTTTTTCAATTTGTGTGCTTGTTATTACTTTTCCTTGACTTTTATTTGTTGTTTGGAGAAACCAATTTTTTTCTGGCTATTTCTGGTAATGAAAATAAGGGCTACAGAAATTTCAAAACATGAGATTTTGTTCTTGACCCAAAATTAAAACACAGGTATACTTTTGCGGAATGCCTGATACTGCTGTCCTTTTAAAGGCTCTTAAGCCTTCTGTTACATTTCTACAAGCTTCTTCAAATGGAAAATCTGAAATTGTTTCAGGGAATTATACTAGCCATGTAATAAGTTAGGATTTAAGATTCCTCTGAGAGTCACATGATTAAAGGAGACATGTGAATAACTCACCAATAATACCTAGTGTGTTAAAAGACAGGAGAATTTAGACTTAGGGAAGGGTAGCTACTGCGACACTTCTTGTCCATTTTATATTCTCAGTCACACAAAATTTCCTCATTTGTCTTGGTAAGTGTAAGCTGACTATCTGCTTTGTACTGTAACAGTAACTTTGCAATCTCACTTTCTTCTTTCATGACATTTTTTGTCTTAGTGCAGGTAATAGCCAAAATTCACGAACTACACCTGAAAGAAATTATTTTAATATGGCAGAAAGAGTAGAAATACATGTTTACTATTACAATTCTTTAGTCCTGATATTGGATCACTTCTTAATGGATTTTTTTAAATTATATAGTAGAATTAGTACTCCTTAAAATTAGAAATTAGCAATTACCAGAGAAGACACAATATTTCAAGTATTTGTCATCTGATGGTCACACTGAAAAACATGGTTGCATTCAAGTAGGATGCCAAAGAGCCTCGAAAGGATTAGGAGAGATGAAAAAAAAAAACCAACAAAACCAAACCAGTTAGACAAGAAGAGCAAAGATGAATCTCTAGACCTGTGTGCAACATGGGAGGTATTTATTAATAGTGAGAAAAGGTCAGAGTTTGATTCCTCCTTGCTGCCAGACTTTTAACTTTCTTCTCAGCACTTCATGTCAATTTGAAGGGAAAAAATTAGCCAGCCTTAACATCAGAACTGGGAAAGCTTAACAGAACTTTCTTTCCAGACTTTCACAAATTAGAGACATTTGCATCTTTGGCTGTTGCAAACTTGGCTGTTTCGTCTGCATTGTTTCGTCAACCAGGTATTCATATATATATATATATACACACACATGCATATATATAAGAATATAATATATATTTTATATATTTTATATATATATATAATATATATTACATTCATATATAACAAATAATTGTCCTGCCTGTACCTGAGGAAATTAGGATCTTGTATTTGGCAAATACAAGATCCCACCGTCTTACCTAGTGATGACAGCTTCCAATCAAGTTCATTCTGCACTGGCTCACATCCAAATACTACACAGCAACTCTACTCATTCCATTTTGAACATAGCCCAAGTTGTTTTAAGTGAACCACATTGTCTACTGGTCAAGGAGTATAGATGCACTGCACAGTAAAAGGAAGAATTACACCACAAGAATCATCCCAGCCTAGGCTGCCAGCATTGTTCAAGACCAACAGTGGGTATGTTGAACTGTGTCAGATTTCCTAGTGCATGTCTGATGTGTGTCAACAAATCATCAGCAGCAATCATTCCTGCAGGACTGAACAAGGAGTGGAGCTTCAGAAGAAACAGACAAGCCATAACCTTAATAGCATTGGTTACAAGTGAAAAAAACAGACCCTTTTGAAGAATTAAACTGATCACACAAGCAGAGTTAGTCACATGATGACAACAAAAAGTGGGTCAGTTCCACTATTTTTAGATAGAGGGAGTGGGAAAGAAAAGTTTTGTGGCTTGGTGTTTTTATTAGCTGAAATTAAGATAAAGGCTCAGGACATTGAATGAACTGGGAAAAAAAAACCCAACAAACTGTTTAGGTTTCCAGTACTCTTTCCAGTGCTTAGCCCACACACACTCCTGATCAAGGAATTCTCTAGAACAGAGGTTGCTTTTTATGCCATGCATCTATCACATTCTACAACTCTAGCTAGTTACAATAAACTTTACTCACATTTTATAGGATATGTGCAAATGCCATTATTTTGTAACAAACCAGACACCAGAATATGCCATCTTTCCAATAAGGAAAAAAGGGACTGTAATCTATTATAGAACATTAGAAACTCTGAAAAGAAGTATAGGAATTTTTTTACCTAATTCCTAATTATGTCAATGAGATTCACAACTCTGCTTGTTACATGGGTTTTTGAAGCACCTAATTTTAACACTGACTCATGGAATTATTTAGATAGGAAAAGAACCTTAAGGTCATCAAGTCCAACCATTAATACATCACTGCCAAGTCCAACATTAAATGAGGTCCCTAACCTATGTGCCTTTTAATTAATTCTAGGGATGGTGACTCCAGTGCTTCCTTGGGCAGCTGCTTATAATGGTTGATAACCCTTTCAGTGAATAAATATTTCTGAATATCCAAGAATAAACCTCCCCTGGCACACCTTGAGGCTATTTCCTCTTGTCTATCACTTGCTACTTGGGAGAAGGAACTGTTTTTTCTCAATTCATCTTGCTACAATCTCCCTTCAGGTAGAAGTAAAGAGTGATAAGGTCCCTCAGCTGCTCCTCACAAGACAGCTCCCTGCACCAGCTTCATTGATTTCTTTGGACGGTATCTTTCCAGAGATAAAGAACAAATTTTCATACAGTTCTTGATTTCCTCTCCCTTAGCTGGGAATTCTGCATCTTACAGTCTTAGCTACATGTAGATGCCCATTTTGTGTTAGCATAAGACACTCAGCAGGGATATAAGAGATCTATGTTGTGATAAGAAGAGAATAAATCCCCAAATTTCCCTCTTCATAGCATCTATGGCATTGTCTTATCCCTGATCTCTTCCCCTTCTCTGGAACATCAGATATGAACTATGATGTGGTTGCCTACAATCACAGTTGCCTTGCTATTAACTGCATAGCTCACCTGGTAGTTTTAATTGGGAAGAGCAAACAGGAAAATGCAGGAACGTAAAACTTAGGCTTTTCCTACTGTGTGTAACTGTTTATATACTCCTTAAATAATGTCATACATGGTACTTGGTCTCTTCCGACAAGAGATATTTGTAAGGGAGTGCATTCACAGCAGCTGAACACTACTGTGCCAGAATCTTCAGAGGTTATCAGTTTAGCTGTGTCAGAAGGACCTGCTTTTCTGAAAGCTCTGATCTTTAAAATTCAAGTTGCTTTCAGGTGTTTTAGACTGGACAGTACAGAATTTATATGGACAGCTGCTTTTGAAAACCTTAGTGGAAATTTTCACCTTCCTATTTCCATGTGTCTGACATAAATAAAATGGACCTAAATGAAAACTTAATTAGAAGTAATAAAAGATTCACATCATGTAGATGTTGAAAAGTCACAATGCTCTGCTTTCAGAAGGGAATAAGCAACACAGTGCTTAGCACCAGTGCAGAAGATCTGAGTGCTACTGATTCTGTCTGTCCACACTATCCATCTCCTGAGCACAGTCATGCACAAACCATCCCAGTTCAGCACCTTTCACCTCCTGCAGGATGGGTTTCCAACAAATCCAAACCAGCTGCAAACCAAACCCATTGATATTGATTCCTCTATTCATATCTTAAGCAACACAACCTCTCCAAAAGAAGTAAGCTCCTCATCTCCAACATTTCCCAACGCTTCAACACTAATGTCCATTTAGCCTCTGCAGAGCCTTTACTATTCCTGCAAAGCTTTGTGATGAGGGAAATGCCAATGAATTATCTGGGTACTGAGAACCCTGGCTCCTCTAATGAACCCCTTCACAGCCACAGGCCTTGTCAAGGACAGGAGGTCCTCTTCACAGGGTCACTGGAGATTTTGAGCAAAGCATAAAACCGGCTGGAGCAGGCAGATTATGGGCTGAGGCTTCTCCTCCCATCTCATCTCTCTGCACAGCATTGTCTCTCTGCTGGAAAGCCTTGAAAAAGGGCTCATTTAGTAACAAGAAAAAAATTAATCTTTTTTATGTAGTATGTGAGGTCTGTGAGAGAGAAACAACCAAAAGGAGCATAAACTTTCTTGTCTCTTCTGCAACTTTTACTACAACATGCTGAAACGCCATTAGAACCTTTAACAGAAAAATCACATGAAGAGATGCACTGATGCTGTTGTAAGAGTAATTAACTCTCAGTGTAGTTGCTTCTAGTTGTGTTAGTGCTAGTATTACCAGAGTCTGTCCATATGTTCACACTTCCATACACTCGTGCTCAAATATGATTCAGGCTCTTCTTCAGCATTTTGTTTCAGTGAAACCAACCATAGTGTCTTGGTTTGGAAAGACAAATATCTGCCAGGGAAAGCAAGAGCTTCCCTTGGAACAGAGAATGTAAACTCCCTTCCCTCTAAATTATTATTATTTTGCAACTCAGGGCTTTCAGGCAAAGATATGGGAATAGGATTAACAGTTCTTTACTAGGAATATTAAAAAATACAAATGTCGTAGTACAAAAAAACAAGCAAGCAAACAAACAAAAATTCTAGAAAACCCTGACAGAGTCAAGGATACGACCTGACACCCTATTGGTCAGGGTGTTGGAAGCAGTCCAAATAAATCCTCCTGGAGTAACAGATGTGGTTCAGCAGAGCAGAGATGATCCTGTAGAAAGTCCAGTGGTGGTGAGATGGGTTCAGTCTTCCTCTGGGAATTCAGTGGAAAAACCAGATACCTGGTTTTCCTACTTCTCAGTTTTTATCTAGGTAGGAATGGTTGCCCCCTCCCTGCCACTGGGTGGAGCATCTTACAATGGGATGATGTAATCTGTCATGTCATTGGTCAGCCTTAATGGCCCATTATCAGAAGATATCCCCTGGAGGTTGGACGGGTGGTGAAAGAGATAAGAAACACTGCCCCATTATTAGAAGGCATCCACCCCCCTCCCTCCTGGAGTTACAAGAGATAAAGAAAAACATCTCCCCAACCACTTTCAACAGATGTAATAGAATACACTTTTTTTTTTGTTACATAACCCAAGACACATAGACATGCAGGTAAGCTTATCATAACCTGAAAGCATTTACAGGAGACAACTCGAATGTATTTAATATGGCATTTCCGGAATGTACATGGGTTTTTAAGCAATGTGCATAAAGAAAATCTAGTGATGCAGAGAACAATGAAAATAATTTAAATTGGACATGAATTGAACCTAAGGCGCCTTCCAGTTGCTATTACTACATGTGCTCAGTATTGCAAGCAAAGATGTCTGGTAATTTCAGAAGTGGGTGTGCTGCAATATTCTCAAAACACTGGGTCTTTGAGGAGCTATGACTCATTGAACCATAGCTGTCTGAGGACTTTCTGAACATCAGCATAGGATAAGATCCTTTCTAGCTCTCTTGGGAAACAGTCAAATCATCACTCTAATTTCCCAAGGGCAAGTCTTGAAGGGTTTTCACTTTAATAATCACTACTGAAGATATTTTTTCTTTTAGCTGAAGACCTCAGTAATTGTTTCTCAAAGTCTTTTTAAACAAATATTTGTAACTGCTAGGAAAGTCAACCTTTTTCTCCCTGTTAAAAGCCAGAAGTGCAACTATCTCATTCCTTGCACCTACTTTCTTCTAGGTATGTCAGACACAGGAGTCACTCTTATGGCTAATTTTTCTAAGAATTAAAGGGCAAAACTTGAAGGGATTTGAGACTCCTCAGGTGTTGTATCAATGAACAAAGATAGAATCTAGACCTAAAAACTGTGGGAAAGTTCAGTACTAAACAGCTGAATGTTGTACAGGCTTGTTCAGATGTATGGCCCTACCACACTGGACTCAGGTTTCAGCCACACAAATGTTGAGATCAGAGAGAAAAAAATGGGTGAGGAATTGTCCTTTTAGTAGGACTGTGTGACACTAGCTACTGCAATGTTTTAAGTAGTTGTTTTCATAGCAGAGTATAGTGGGCACAGATTGCTCTTGTTACACATGGTGCCTCAGGTATTGAACTAGGATCCAAGTCACAGACACTTCACTAATGTGAGACTTGACCTCAAAACACCTCCAGCTTGAGAAAACAAACCACATCTCTCTTACAGTCAGCTGGAACACAGATGACAGCAACACCTGATAGTTGGTTTAACAGCTTTTTTGATTGTGCTGCACGCCAATGAAGTTGTCATTTGGTGACACCCTGGGCTGAACTAATGCCAAAATTATAAAAATCTGCATCACACCCAGGCATTCTTCATAAGCTACTGGCAGGTGCCCTGACTGAAGGGCTGCAGTTCCTCACAGCCTGCACGATCAGGCAACTGCCTTATTCTTCCATACACCCCTGTAGGCTGTGTTTGTTTTAACTGTGCATCTCCTACAGCAACCCCACAGCCCGAAGTTCCCTGACGGCCCTCACTTTAAAAGCTCTTGATATGATGGCAGTCGCCACTGGAGCTGTGAGATCATCCAGCAATTTTAAACTAGATTTGCTCGGATGTGTATATATGGAGTATTCTATGTATAAACCGACAAGACTATCCCAATGGTTCCTCTTTAGGAAAAAAATTTTCACAGACGGGGTGATCTGGTTGACAAGGTGGTGTTGGGTTCTAAGCTGGACTCGATGACCGCAGAGGGCTTTTCCAACCTAACTGGTTTTCTGATTCTGTGAAGGCAAACCTACATGCGGCCCTCCAATCGCCCCGCGTCCTGCCTGGCGCCGAGCGAGGCGCAGCTCAGGCCCTCGCGGCCGGCGGGGCGCGGCTCGAGGCAGCGCCCTCCTGCACGCTCATTTCCTGCGGGGGCGGGCCTTGCTGCCGGCGGATGCGAGCGTTGGTGGCGCCGCCGCGGTTTTGGCGCAGGACAAGGTTAGTGCGAGGTTGCCGCGCAGAGCCTGGGCCCGGGCCGGGCCGGGCGTGCCGCAGCCGTGCGGAGAGGCGGCGGGGCGGCGGCGGCGGGAGCTCCGCGTGGCGGCAGCGCCACTGTGCCGGGGGGCGGGGCAGCTCGCAGGCCGGGGCGCGTCCTCGCGAAATCGGGGATCCACAGTCCGGGGTTGCGGGCGCGAGTCTCCGAGAAAAGGGGAGATCCAGGGCCCCCGCAGGGGAAGGGTGCACATGGGCACTGTCTAGAGGACCGGAGAGAGGGGTGGGCCGCAAGCGTGGCTTCTCCCGGGGCTGGGGTGTGCGTGAGTAGGGGACTGCCTGGCAGACTCTCCGCTTGTGTAAAAAGCGAATGGCCTGAAGTGTCAGGGCGGGTTTAGGCTGGATGTTAGAAAAAGGCACTTCACCCGGAGGGTGGCTGGAACGGGCTCCCTAGGGAAGTGGTCACAGCACCAGCCTGACAAGGTTCAGGAAGCACTTGGACTGTGCTCTCGGGCACATGGATGCTTGGGGTGCCTTGTGAAGGACTAAGAATTGGACTCGATGATCCTTGTGGGTCCCTTCCAATTCAGCACTGGAATCATCATATTCTGTGATTCATAGTGTACCAGTATTCTGGAGGAGCACAGGGGGTGATCTCTTGCACCAGGAAGGGGCCTGGTGAAGACATCAGCCAGATTCATGGGGGGAATGTTGGGGAGCATCTTTTGCCATAACACATGTGCAGAGCAGTGGATGCTTTTCTACCCTCACAGAGGCATTTCAGGGTGTCTGAAGGACTTGGTTTGGTGTTTGGTCACCTGCACTGGGCTCTAGGAAGAGGGCCCGGGTGTGTGTGCACACAGGTGATGTAGATGGCTGAACTGATGGGTGGAGAAGGATGGTGGGAATACACATACTGGTAGTGGGCGTGGGTAGAGTTCAGGGCAGAATATCCTACATGCCACACAGCAAAGCAAGTGCGAAAATGAAACTGCCCTCAACACATCGGCATAGACAGAGTGTAGAAACTGGGAATATTCCAGAGTCTTTGATTTTATAACCCAGTGTTTCAGAGGTGTGAATGTTAGAGTACGGAATATACAGGTGGTGTCATTTATTTGTGGAACAATGATCGAGGGGCGTCTCATGCCCTGGGGACTGCTAACAGAAACAGTAGCTGCTTGGCTGCTATAAAGTCTGGCCCAGAATTTCCCAGTCTTAAAAAGTCCTTGAATCTATAATAATCTAAAAGCTTTAGGATGGGATATAGAAGAGCAGTAGACCAACACACATGGAGATTAATTATTTCAAGTAGTCCTTCATTGAAGACTGTTTTATTTCTTCTTCTTTCTGCTAAAGATTGCTAGTCCTTGCAAGGTAGAAGAGGTAGACCTTGGAACAGGAGGATCCCCCAACTAGAGAATTCTATGTAGATCAAACTCAGTGTATCATCAAACATCAAACTAAGAGGAAAATGTTAGTGATTAGTTATTTCAAATAATTTTTGTGAACAGTTTTGAAAAGAGATGACTTGCCTGCAAAAATGGATAATAAATTCTAAAACCACAGTGGTAAAATTTTGTACGTAGGGCATCACAGCTCTGCTTGAAAGAATTTGCTGTTAATGGCTGAAGGGACTTGGCCATTACTTGTTGACAGTGAATACTGCCTGAAAATACAAAATTATTTTTGCATTTAGGCTCAGAAAAGATCAGAGTCAGGATAGAATAATGTCTGTTATTAAATTGTGATGTAGCAATACATCACATGTTTCTTTAGGAAACATCCAAGTTATCCTAGAAAACAATAAACCACTTTAATTAGTGGCAAATTTCCACATGCAGTTGATACTTATATTGCATTGTTACTTACTTAGGCTAGGGTAAATATTTTGGTTCTTCAGATAAGCAGGTGTTTAAAATTGACAGCAATAGAAAACCTGTCTGCACCAAGTCCAGTGCATGGCTCACTTGGCAGCTTTTTGAAACTTCTGTGTTAAAGAGTTTTAAGGCAGTACTGGAAATTATTCTGCTTTGAAATGTAATGTTAACAGAAGTTGAAATGGACAAATACCAGGAATTGCTTTTGATTCTAGTAAATTCAGACAGATTTGAAGTGTTTCCACATCTACCTCTAAAATTATTTCAAGAGAACATTATTACAGCCAAATACCAACTGTAATTAAATGTGATCTTCATGGCTGGGATGACGTGTGGGCTAGTGATTTAATTCTCTTGATTCTGTAGTTACGGTAAAAAATGAGATTTTATTTTTTCTTGACTTAGAGACCTAAGGAGACCTAGGAGATGGTATGTTCTATGTCTGAATGGAAGGTTTTTAGAATTTTAGACTGCTTGAAGAAAAAAGGATGACATAAAATTATTCTGCTTCTTAAAAATCTGCTTTGCATAAATGAAAAGAAACAGCTTTGTCAAAGGGTTCATGGTGGTCCTAGCTCAGACAGGTAACTTGGAGTTAACAGACTTCAGATAAGTTTGCTTTGTCACTTCCTTATTTTGCAGTTTTTTACTTTGGCTTCTCATTTTATATAATGTAGGATATGTATGCAGCAGTGGCCAACTTGAGTGGTTTGCCTCTAGTTATACTAATATTGTTTATGCAGTTTTAAAGACAAGATTATAGATGTGTCAGAAGTAGTATTCACATCTTGATCACCATTTTATTTTAATTACTGTCTGGTTTTACGTAAATAATGACAGGATGTCCTGCTCAGAACCACCTCCAAAGAGAGGTTGTTTTAGAAATGAGGAAAACAGTTAGTCTATTAGATGTGAGTCTGGCTAATGTCACTGCTGTCATAGTTTTGCAGAGCCATAATGAATTGCAGGTGGACTAGAGATACCATTTTACCTTTGACAACTTGGGATAGATTGCTGATCACCTTGATGTTGCTATTACACCAAAGCATTGTTTTGTCATGTGTGATGAAACATAAACTAGTGTCTTAAAAATAGGGAAATCTTGAAAAGTTGCTGGACTTTTTAAGTCTCATGAGAGTGTGATGTCACAGTAGCCTTTCTTTTAGAACTTTACTGAAAAAATCTGAATGCAATCTAAAAGGTGCATAGAATTGCTAGTGTTATCATGTGCTGTCATGCTTTTCTAGCTGGCAAAATCAGTAGAGAGACTAATACCGTGTTGAGTCAAGGATAAGCAAGCCTTGCGCATTAATCCAGAAAACGTTCGATCTGCACAGTAGAGCAAAAACCTGACATAACATTAGATTTATACCAAAAGAATGGTACTTACTTAAACATTTGCTTACACCTTAGTAATTTCTATTTGGGAGGAGAGGAAATTTGAGTTATTTTGTGGTTATTATTGCTCTATCCTTTTTAAATAGGTTTATTTGAACCTAATACTGTATTACTGATTTTCTTAATGTACTTTGGCCTACAAAAAGGTATGTAAGGCTTTAAAAGTAAATGTTTAACTTGCTTTACCTCACCAAAATGTGTTTAATGGAGATACATAAACTGTCTTAGTCAAAAACTTTCTCTTTTTGCTTACAGGGTCTGTCAGTGATGCATCTGAGAAATTTGTTCTATTCTGTAATTTGGAATATGAGATTTTCTTTCTTTCATTTACTAAGACATAATAATTTTTCTGCTTATACAGAAGTTTCCATCAGAACAGGGAGAAGTAATTTTACTGTTTAATTACAGTTAAGTTGAACTTCATAATACCTCAATAATGTTTATACAGAAATTTATATACTATTTGTTGAAATAGAAGTATTAAAATAGAGATTTAACTAGAAAAAATATATTTCAATTCTAAATTTTGGAAACAGAACTTATTAGTTCTGTTAGGTACTAGATATCCTTTATCAATGGAGTAGTTACTGTGTATTCACATTTCGGGCTGCACTTGTGTATTCTGTTCATTTGCTGTAGGTGAATTACTATTATTAATGACAACCTTTTTTTTTCCTCTATTATGTCAGGAGGTGTACTTCAAGAACCTTTCAAAACAGAAACAAAAGGAAGTCATGGAGAAGAATGGAAACAACCACAAACTTCGTGTTTGTGTTGCTACCTGCAACCGTGCTGATTATTCAAAATTAGCTCCCATTATGTTTGGTATTAAGGCAGAACCACAGTTTTTTGAGCTTGATGTAGTAGTGCTTGGTTCCCATCTGATTGATGATTATGGGTAAGGTGAATTTTTATCTACTAATATGTTTCTGAGGTGTTAGCAATGATAATATGAACATTAGGTAATAAGAAGTCTTGGCATCATGAGTGTACACAACAAAGTTTCATTTTTTTCCAGAATTTTATTTGGCAGCTCCTTATGAGATTGCGTATTTTTGGGATTTTTTGCAGCCTGTCTTGGAATTCTAGAAAGTTTTGTGCAAATGCTGTAATTGAGACCCTAAACAGGATGACAGACTGTATAAAGTGAGAAATTCATGGCCTGTATTTTCCCCTGAAACCTGGTGATTTTCAAATGGAAATGTGTTACAGTTGTTTAATTTTCATGGAGAAAAGAGCCTCCTCAGTCATTTTAAATTGCAGCTCTTCTGCTTTACAGTTGCTGGAGAAAGTACTTACGTATTGCATATCCCAGGAGAACACTTTTAGTTCTTACCTCCAGTATTGTGGAGACAGGAGAGTGCAGTCGTATGTTTCTGACAAAATGAATAACAAAATGATAGATGTATGGTTGTCTGTGGTATATGGGTAGGTGGGAGAGAATAGAGTCCCCATCCATAACTCTCCGTAAGTAAGCAGTCAAATCGCTTGCCCAGGAGGATAAGATGCCTTGGTCCAAATCCCTTCCCTTGGGAAGACTTCCATCATCCCAGGTGGATATTCTCCTGGATGCTGGGTAAAAGGTAGAAGGAACAGCATAGATAGCCTTTCTGGGATTGTTATTTTCCTCAGGCTGCATTTTCCAGATTGAACCCAGTAAGTGAAATAGATATGAAAATGCATATTTTGGAAAACAAAATCAGACTTTAGCTTAGGTCTGCAGTATATCAGCATTGCTGAACTTCTATAAGTGTATAAGTGTATTTTCAAGTAGAGATACTTTTTGGACTTTCAAGTGAGAAATGTTGGCATTTTTTAAGCTAGGACAGGAGGAAGTTATATTATCTGAAACTACTAAGATAGGATGTTCCACTGGTGATTGTTCTCTTTCTGCACATTATAGCGCTCTGTTCCTTGCTTTGTACTGGACGTTTCCTTCCAGTAACATGGCAAGGTGAATTCAACATCACAAAACTAACCTGATTCAAAACAAAACCAGACAAGAAAAAAAACAGTTGAACTTCTTGACAGGTTAGTATGTTGAATTGCACCCTGTCTGATGGGAGAAATAAAGTAATCCCATTTCATTTGCTAGAAAGGACAAACATGGCCCTTATTTCTCTATACCACATAACCCTTTGCTGTCTGCAAGACTTGTGCAAAGTAATACAAAATATTACTTTTCCAATTCCAAGGTGTTTAACACTTATCTCTGTATTGTGAATGATTTGTAATGCACAAAGCATTACAGTAGAGATTTTGATCTGGCAAATGTTTTTGCTATTGGTTACTTTGTGGTAAGTATTCTAAAACCCAGGTACTCCTTGGGGTTTTTTCAGGGCCTAGCCCTGCACCTCTTAATCTGGATCATACTAGAAAATGAGTGGGTCCTCAGAACATACACATTCAAGTGATGATAATGGGGTGATCAACAGTAGCAGAAGTCAGATGGCAGTGATCCCGTGAAGTGTCTGTTATTAAAATGCTTGGAGGATCATAAAAGAAAGAAAACCACCAGAAATGCAGAGTCTTGTTTGTCCTCTAGATTTTCACCGTTCAAAAGGCAAAGAATACAGAAACAAAGAGATAAATGTACATAATCAGGAAAATGGTAGGTCTGTGCAAGATATTTGTAAATGGAGTGAGAAACGTAATGAAGTTTATATATGTATACAAATGCAAGCCGCTTTCAGTAAAATAAAAACTATTTGCCTTTAAAAAAATACAGAATCTGAAATAATATATGCTGCCTGCAGGATGTTATCCTTGAAAATACAGGCCTCAGCTTTGCATCACACACCTGTTGTATTTATATAGTTGTCTGCAGAAGAGTCAGTAAACATACCCTTTCTGTCAGGAAATCACACCACATCTATTCTCTGAAAGGCTCTAGACACACGAACAAAGAGTTGGATTTCTGAGGAGTTCCAGAATATGTTCAACACAGTTCCTCCTTAAAGGTGTCTAGAGAAACTGGATATTTGGAATAATATGGAGGATCTTCACATGGCTGAGAATATTCTGTTAAAATTTTAAAAGCTACTTTCCTCAGTGAAGATGTGAAAAAGCAGGTCTTTTTTCAAACCCCAGTACAGCTGCTGTAATTTGTGTTTATTTTGTGAAGCAATATTGCTGTAAAATCAGGTTGTATTTACTCTAATAACCCTTTTCTATCTGACTTTCAGTAATACCTATCGTATGATTGAACAAGATGACTTTGATATTCATACAAGATTACACACCATTGTGAGAGGGGAAGATGAGGCAGCTATGGTGGAGTCGGTGGGCCTTGCATTAGTCAAGTTACCCGATGTCCTCAACCGCCTGAAACCTGATATAATGATAGTTCATGGAGACAGATTCGATGCTTTGGCCCTGGCCACATCTGCAGCCCTGATGAACATTCGCATTCTTCACATTGAAGGTGGGGAAGTCAGTGGGACCATCGATGACTCCATTAGACATGCCATAACCAAACTGGCCCATTACCACGTGTGCTGCACGAGGAGTGCAGAGCAGCACTTGATAGCCATGTGTGAAGACCACGACCGCATCCTTTTAGCAGGCTGTCCCTCATATGACAAGCTTCTCTCTGCCAAAAACAAGGACTACATGAGTATTATTAGCACATGGCTAGGTAAGCAGGCTACTTTTTATGATTTTCTCACATACCTTTCAACATTACATGAACTCAGTTAAGTAGGTTATCAGTCAAAAAGTAATAAATTTTTTAATAGTACTTGGTATTTCTTTCTACATTTGCTTTCATCCTGTATTCTACCACATACAGCTGAAAAGCTTCGAATGTATTTTACTGACCACTTCTGGACATTCTGCCAAGTCAAAAAATAACTCCTTAAATGGGTAATTTCTCTGAGCTGAACCATTTAAAAGCAGAACAGTCTTACGTGAGCAGTTACTTTTGTGTAAGAGAGTTTTGGTTAAATAGAATCAAAGCTGTTCAGGCCTAATATAAAAAAATCAAACAATTTCTATTATGAACCTTTTTTTGAGGAATGCACTGCAACAGGACAAAATGCGCCAAAGGCTTTTGGTGTTTCATATTCACTAACTTACAAATAATTTCTGTGAAGATTGGGGTTTAACGTTTGCTTTTTATCTTTGGTGGAGCAGTCTTCTGTAGAGCAACCATGTGTAGTTGGAAGCTGGAATCTTTTTCAATCAGTATGTTTTGCAAATGTTTATCAAATATACTAAAACAAGTATGAGTGACTATTTTAAAACAGTGGAAATGAAGTCTTTGCTTGAGAATGGACAACTGACAGAAAATTTGAGTGGCTTCAGGAGTTATTCCAGATTTATAGTGGTGTGAGAACAGTCTCTTAATCCTGGTGTAGTCTTGGAAAGCTTCAGAAGTAGGCTTGCAAGTTAATAGTTTGTTGACATTTACATAGTAGTCTCTAAAGTTATGAGACGTTATTAGAGAGGCAAATAACAAGCTAGGCCACCCTGTAACTCCCTTAATTTTTATTCTAGCATTGATCCCTATGTGTTAGATGTATCCCATTCAGTGCCTTGGCTTTTCAGGCTTTCACATCTGTAGTTCCGTAAGTATGTCCTTCCTTCTTCTTGCTGTTCTACGCCAATAAAAAAACTTTTCTTGCCCTCCATTTGGACAGGTGAAGATGTCAAAACCAGAGATTATATAGTTGCTCTGCAACATCCTGTGACCACCGATATTAAACATTCCATAAAGATGTTTGAGCTGACACTAGATGCTCTCATCTCCTTCAACAAGAGAACACTTGTTCTATTCCCTAATGTGGATGCAGGTGAGTAGAGTACCTTCATGACAGAGTGACACATAACAGACTGTCTTCAAAAGAGTGCTTTTATCCCAGGTCCTCCAGCCAGATGGAAGTAGCTGGATGGTGTCAGCCAGATGGGTGCATCTGTAGCAGCTCCATGTTCACACTGCTGGAGGACATTTCAGCTTTTCAGTGTGGGAAGGAAAATGAGGAGAAACCACATGACGTGTTGGAGCAATATTAGTGCCTCTTAAATTAACTTAAAACTACAAAGATATGTTTGCAGTGAATTCTTGTATCAAGCTGTGGCATAGGTGCTGAGCTATGTGATTTACAGTGTAAGGATAAAAAGAACAAAACCTGCTCAGAGCTGGCAAAACCAGCTCAGTGAATGGCTGGCTACTAGATTCTTTGTGTGTCTGGACTTTGACTTTAAAAGTAGAACTTAAGTCATTTATTCTACTTTTGTTTTCTGTAGGAAGCAAAGAGATGGTTCGTGTGATGAGGAAGAAGGGCATTGAACATCATCCCAATTTTCGAGCAGTAAAGCATGTGCCATTTGACCAGTTCATTCAGCTAGTTGCTCATGCTGGTTGTATGATTGGTAACAGCAGTTGTGGTGTCAGAGAGGTGGGAGCATTTGGTACACCTGTCATCAACCTGGGGACACGTCAGACAGGAAGAGAAACAGGTACATGTGCTTAACTCTAGTGTTTTGTACTGCAGGACAGTGTATCAGAGGTGTCACTGTTGCTTTAGTGGAAGCAAGGGGAGGCACATAACTGATGATGAGTAATGTCAATCTGATGGGCATCTTACCCTCACAGGGGAAATAAAACCAATTTTTTTTCATTTCTAAAGCAGCTCATACTCTAATGCAATTTGAGGATCTGATCTGTCGTATTATGTTCATTTTTTTCATCTAGGTGAAAATGTTCTTCATGTTCGTGATGCTGATACGCAGGATAAGATTCTTCACGCTCTACAGCTGCAGTTTGGGAAGCAATATCCATGGTGCGTACATTCTTCTTAATTCATTGGAGGAGATGTTAAAGCAGTAGAGTAAAAGACATTTAGTCCTAAGGTGTTTCATCATATTTGACTGGAATGCTTTTAATGCACTGGTCTGAGGTCACAAATGACTTTTCATTTCAGAACCATAATGCAATATCTGGTATGCAGTAGTATTTATAGAGCAAAATGTTACTAGTAATGTTTTGATACAAGTAGTGATTTAACATCCCACAGAAAGTCAAGAGGACAAAATTCATATTAACTTAGATCAGTGTGATTAAGAGAGCTTGTTCTTTAGGAGCAGCATGGGGGAGAACATCCTGTCTGCCTACTCTGAGTTGTGCCTGAGGGACACTATTTTGTGTGGGTACAAATGACACTGAGAGCCAAAAAATGGGCAGGATCAAGTAAGACAGTAAAGGCCTTGTGGGGCACATGAAAAACATCACCACCCAAGTCACCTCTTCATGTATCCTACTAATTAGAGAAATCGGGACAACCAGAGGCAGACACATCATGCAGATCAATGTCTGGGTTTGTAGCTGGTCCTATTGAGAGGCTTTTATAACAGTGGATTGTATCTGTCATGCGGGAATCAGATTCCCCCGACTAAAAAGGTCAGAGAGTCTTTGGCAGCACGCTGGCCAGTTTGGTGCAATGAACTTTAAAAAGACTCAAGGAGTGGGGTCCAAATGGCAACAATTGTGCCATTGCTTCCTCCTGAGGAGCAGGTCATAGCAACCAGTACAAAGACAGATGTTCCTTTGCTGCATCTCAGATTGGAGATCTCTCTTGTTTTGAGGCAATTTAATGAGGTGGGCACTCTAAAATGCATAACCTCCCCCTTGATTCCAACCGATCCCTTTCCACCAATAAGGAACAAGACACAAGTGGATGTAAGTGAAAAAATAACAGCTTATTAACAACAGGATGCCAACAGGCAGGGGAAAAAAAGTAAGTAACTGCTAGATACCAAACTGCTAAATCACACAACTGCACAGGAACAAAGAGAGACCCGAAATGCCAGAAATAACTGTTCCTGAAGTGGTGCCTGCCAGAGGCGGCCATGTGGCAGAAGGACAAAGGGAAGGTGGCATCACACCCTTCCCTTCCAAGATGGTGCCTCCATGTTTGCAGGAGCAAAGAGGCAAGATTATGACAACCCCCACTGGGAAGGCAGGAGTCTGCAGAGCAGTTCTGGAGGCAGATGGAAACTTCCTGGTTCATACGGGGTCCATGTTGCTGCTGCTGCTTCCTCCTGCTGTAAGTGGGCTCTGCTGGTGCTGCTGCCATGCACTGCACCATGGCTGTGAGGTGGGATGGTGGGGAAGGACCAGTCCATCAGCGCTGGCACAGAGTGCCCAACCCCAGGAACTTGCTGGCTTTTTTGTTGCCAGCAGACCTTGCAAAGTTCACTTTGAAACAGTTTCTAACTGCAAAATGCAGTTTTTAGAATGGCAAACCCAAGGCTGCTACAAAAGGAAGAGCCTTTGCTCTTGCTCTCTTCTGGAGCAGCTTGGACTAGGGCGGGGCCTGCCCCTCTCTGCGGCAGCAGTAAGGCACCTGTAGACTTCCGCCCAAGATAGCCCAAAAACACCAACTGGAATCGCTCTGAGATAAGGGAGGGGGAAAGATGAAAAGAGAACTCAAACAGGGAAGGGAAAGAAACCTCTGCCAAAACAAAGATGAAACAGCCAGCAAAGCAAACACCATGCGGCAAAAGGCAGGAAACTGCCTAGGCAAGGCAATTTTAAAAATATCTGCAGTCACCCTGCCACCTGCCACACACAGACAAGGGCCCCAGCTGCAGGGTCTTGAAGAGACAGTAACAATTTTTGGGGACAGATAGATATGGAACACAACAACGTTATAGGTACTCCAGGACAGATTATAGGGTAAAACACATCAAGGGTTTTTATGACTATGGTGTTTATGGCTCTCACACCCCTTCAAGCAGCCTGGTTGCTTGATCATCAGTGAAGTGCCTGTATACCAATGCACACAGCAAGTGGTATAAACAAGATTATCTAATCAACTAGAAATTTATGTTAGGTTGCAGAGCCATGATCTCATTGGAATTATGGTGACATACCTGGAATGTTGTCATGGATGGTTATGTATTTTTTAGAGAGTACAGGTCAGAGAAGCAAGGTGGTGGAGTTGCTCTTCGTGTGAGAGCAATTGGAATGTATCAAGCTGTACTCAGGGACAAATGAACAAGTTGAGAATTTATGGATGAAAATCAAGAGACAGGCTATTATGGGCGACACTGTTGTGGGTATTTATCAGAGGCTGCCTGATGAGGAGGAAGTTGGTGAGGCTTTATGTGGGCAAGTGAAATAGCCTCACAGTCACAGGCCCTGGTTCTCCTGGGAGACTTGCACCTGATATTTGTTAAGAGTGACAACACAGCTTGGCACACACAATTCGGGAAGTTCCTGCAGATCAGTGAAGAAAATTTTGACACAATGGAAGAGCCAGTGAGGAAAGGTGTGTTCTTGACCTTGCACAAACAAACCAAGAGGCACTGGTTGAAAATGTGAAGGTTGGAGACAGCATTGGCTGCAGCAACCATTAGAAACTCAGAATCTTGCATTGGGGAAGCAAAACAGCAAGCAGGATTAGAACCCTAAATTTGCAAAGAGCTTTGCAAAGAACTTTCACCTCCTTGGAGGGAGAACCTACTTGGAGGGTTAGGACTCCAGATGAGGAGGGTGTCTAAAGAGCTGGGCAGTATTCAAGTATCACTTCCTCTGACATCAAGACCAGTGCATCCCTATGATTCAGAAATCAGGCAAAGAGGGCTGGAGACCTAAATAGATGAGATTCTAGTAAAACTCAAACAAAAGAAAGAAATTTATGTGATGTGAAAAAAGGACAGACCACATGGGAGATATAAGAGAGCACTGTCAGAATATGTAGGGATGTGAGAAGGAAGGCCAAAGCCCACTTGGAATTCAGTCTGGCTAGGGCTAGCAAGGACAAGAAGAAGGACTTCTCCAAGTTCATCAGCAGGAACAAGAAGAATAGGGTAGATTTGTAGCAGTTGCTGGATCATGTGGGTGTCCTGGTGATGAAAGACACAGAGAAGGTAGAATTATTGAATTCCTTCTCTGCCTCAGTCTTTACTGCTGAGAATAGCTCTCAGGAATCCCAGACCTCGGCAGTAAGAGAAAAAAGTTGGAGAATGGAAGACTTGTTTGTAGAGGGTTGGGTTAGAGAGTAGCTAGGCAGATTGAACACCCATAAATCTACAGGCCTAATGGGATGTACCCGTGTGTGCTGAGGGAGCTGGCAAGTGTTGCTAAGCCAATCTCCATTATCTTTGAAAAATCACAGAGGGGGAGAGATGCCTAATAACTGGAGAAAAGCCAGTGATACTGCCATCTCCAGAAAGGGCAACAGAGAAAGGCTGGTGGGAGATGTGGTGTTTGGGGGCCATTTGGGATACAGTGATCATGAAATAATATAATTCTCAGTAATTGGTGAAACAAGGAGGGGCACCGACAAAACTTCCACAATTGGACTTCCAGAGAGCAGACTTCGGCCTATTCAGGATTCAGACTTTGGCCTATTCAAGATTCAGAAAAATCCTTGGGATACAGCCCTTAAAAACAAAGGGGTCCGGGAAGAATGGACATACTTCAAGAAAGTAATCTTGAAGGCATGGGAGCAGGATGTCCGTTTGTGCCAAAAGATGAGCTGTTGGGAAAGATGACTGTCCTGGATGAAAAAAGAACTTCTGAAGGAACTAAGGGAGAAAAAGAGGATGTATCACCTTTGGAAAGAGAGGCACGTAACTCAGGAAATGTTTAAGGATGTGGCTAGGTCATGTAGGAAAAGAATTAGGGAGGCAAAAGCCTAATTAAAACTTAATCTGGCCACTTCTGTGAAAAGTAATAAAAATATTTTTATAAATACATTAATGGCAAAAGGAGGGGCAAGGATAATCTCCATTCATTAATTAGATGGGGAAGGGAATTTACTAACTAAAGATGAGGAAAAGGCAGAGATACTTAATACTTTTGCCTCAATTTTCATCAGTAAGACAGTCCTCAGGGCAACTGTCCTGAGTTGGCAGATGGTGTCAGGGAGCAGAATGGTCCCCCTGTTATCCAGGAGGAGGCAGTCAGAGAATTGCTGAGCTGCTTGGATGCTCACAAGTCAATGGTACCAGATGGGATCCATCCCATGATGGATGAGGGAGCTGGCAGATGAGGTTGCGAAGCCACTCTCCGTCATTTACCAACAGTCCCAGCTCACTGGTGAGGTTCCAGATGACTGGAGGTTGGCCAATGTTGGCCATCCACAAGCAAGGCAGGAAGGAAGATCCAGGACACTACAGGCCTGTCAGCTTGACCTCGGTGCCTGGCAACGTTATGGCACAGATCATCTTCAGTGTGCTCACATGGCACCTATAGGATGGCCCAGGGTTCACATGCAGTCAGTGTGGATTTAAGAGGGGCAGGTCCTGCCTGACCAACCTGATCTTTTACGATCAGGTGACTCACCTGGTGGATGAAGGGAAGGCTGTGGATTTTGTCTGTTTGGACTTCAGCAAGGCCTTCGACATTGTCTCCCACAGCATCCTCCTGGAAAAGTTGGCAGCCCATGGCTTGGACAGACACACTTTTTGCTAGGTTAAGAACTGGCTGTATGGCCAGGCCCAGAGAGTGGAGGTGAATAGTGCTGCATCCAGATGGGAGCTGATCACTAGTCGAGCCCACAAGGGATCAGTGCTGGGGCCAATCCCGCTGAATACCTTTTTTAAGGTCTGGAGGAGGAGATTGAGTCCACCATTAACAATTTGAGATGACAGCAAATTGGGTGCAAGCATTGATCTGTTAGAGGGTAGGAGCGCACTGGACAGGCTGGATAGGTGGGCTGAATCCAACAACATGAGATTTAACAAGTTCAAGTGCCAGGTCCTGCCCTTAAATCACAACACAGCACCACAGGCTGGGGACAGAGTGGCTGGACAGTGCCCAGGCAGAAAGGGACCTGGGGGTACTTGTGACAGCAGCTGAACATGAGTCAGCAGTGTGCCTTTGTGGCCAAGAAGGCCAATGGCATCCTGGCCTGTATCAGGAATAGTGTGGCCAGCAGGAGCAAGGAGGTCATTCTTTCCCTGTACTCAGCACTGGTGTGGCCACACCTTGAGTGCTGTGTCCAGTTCTGGGCTCCTCAGTTTAGGAGGGACATTAAGATGCTTGAATTCATGCAGAGAAGGGCAACAAGGCTGGTGAAGGGCCTGGAATACAGGTCCTATGAGGAGCAGCTGCAGGAGCTGGGATTGTTTAGCCTGGAACAAAGGAGGCTTGGGGGGAACCTTTTCACTCAGTACAACTCCATGAAAGGAGGCTGTTGCCAGGTGGGGATTGGCCTCTTCTCCCAGGTGACAGGATGAGAGGACAGAGCCTCCAGCTGCTCCAGGGAAAGTTAAGGCTAGATATTAGAAAAGTGGTTTGGCATTAGAATGGGCTACCCAGGGACGTGGTTGAGTTTCTGTCCCTGGAGATCTTTAAAAAAGGACTTGATAAGGCACTCAGTGCCATGGTTTAGCTGATAATGTTAGGTCTACGTTGGATTCGATCATGCCAAAGGTCTTTTCCAGCCTGGTTTATTCTGTGATTCTGTTTTCTGGGGTCTGGAGCATCTCTCTTATGAGGAGAGAGAGAGAGAGACTGTGGAAGCCAGCCCTGTCTAGAGAAGAGAAGACACAACTGAGAAGGGGGATCTCTTCAATACATTCAAATATCTCCAAGGCGGGTGCCCAGCAATGGTGCCAGACTTTTCTCAGTGGAGCCCAGCAACAAGACAAGGACTTACAGCCATAAACCAAAACACAAGTTACAGTTCAACATGAAGAAGAGCTTTACATTGAGGGTGGCAGACCACAGGCACAGACTTCCCATGTATGTTGTGGAGTGTCCCTCCCTGGAGACATTAAAATCCCACCTGGATGAGTTCCTGTGTCACCTGCACAATGTGACCCTGCCTTGGGGCAGGCGTTGGCCTACATGATCTCCAGAGGTCACTTCCAACTCAAGCTATCGTGTGTTTCTGTGACACAGTACTGGATAGCTGATTTGATCTCATGATACGTAGAGTCCTGAGTGCAAGCTTCCAGGGGAGTTGCAGAATTCTAGCAAGGTGTTTTTCCTTATTCCTCAGCCCTAATGAGTATTGACCCTCATTTCTCTAACACATAAATTCTTATAAACTTCGATAGATAATAATTGTTCAGCTAAGGACAAGGATAAAAGGAGTGTTTCTTAAGAATCTAAACAGAGCAATAAAACAGTATTTTAATGCCAAGTATCTGACACCACGTATGGTATTTTAGAAGCAGGCATGTTGCAAACTGACATGAATGTACAGTTTATTATTACGTAGTTAGCATCTGTGTGATAAGTACATCTTATTTGATTTGTAGCACATACCATATTTTTATTTCTGCTTTATGGTGTGGGTCCCTTCATTAAACTTAATTTTACAGGGGGTTTGGCATAATTAGTTTCCAGTTTTCTACATTCCAGTTTCATTTCTACATTCCAAAATGGAGCTAGTGCCAGACTTGAAAGATCTGTGTGTGTTCTTTAAACTACTGTCACTATGTACCATATCTCATGGCAGACTTCCATAGTGTGAGCTGCAGTATTGGCAGAGTAGGCAGATCATAATATTGTAATGACACTGTTAAATTCTTCTGTCATACCAAAAACTTTATAGATTGCAGTGTTATTTCCAATTACATTAATTCTTTTTTGTATTATAGCTCAAAAATATATGGAGATGGTAATGCTGTTCCAAGAATTTTGAAATTCCTTAAATCTATTGACCTCAAAGAACCATTGCAAAAGAAATTCTGTTTTCCTCCTGTCAAAGATAATATCTCTCAAGATATTGACCATATTCTAGAGACACAGAGTGCTCTGGCGGTGGATCTAGGCGGAACAAATCTCCGAGTAGCAATTGTCAGTATGAAGGTAAATACTCTGTTGTGCTTCTAGTTATTTTGCATTCCATTGGGCTTTGTGGATGTTGGCTTGTGACGAAAAAGAGCTCCAAAACAAAGCAGTCTATTGACTTTTGTTGAGAGATAAAGAAGGTATCTCCCCGTCTTTGCTGCCTCTCATACAGTCATGATACAACTTGCTTACTGGTTTGCTCTTCTAAGACAGATGTTAAACTAGCAATGCCCATTTGCTGGTGCAAGATTGTAGCTGCCTCTTTGTGGGTTGACTACAGACTTTGAAGAATAGAACAACTTTCACTTTCAAATGCATTGGTTCTTAAAAGGTGACTCAGTTCAACCTGCAAATTTTTGTATGTCAAGCAAAACATGGAAGGCTCCAAGAGTAGACTCTTTGCTTCCCCCACTGCCGTATGCTGCCATGTAGTGGACACACAAGACCATTCTGAGCAACAACTAGCATCTAGCAAATCAATTTACTGAACTGTGCAGCATTTCAAAGATGTGAATAAAACTCATGATGAGAAGTCTTTGGCTTTTATTCTCAGCAGTATTAGACAATTATTCCTACAGTTACACTCCATATTTGCAGATAACTAGATCAGTTCAATAATAGCTGCCCAGAAGGCAAAATAAGGTGCCTGCAGAAGCAGGAAGGGTTATGTAAAGTGACCTGATACAGTCCAGAATATTCACATCCATTTAAAAGCTGTCTGACAGATGTCCAAGGTCTTAAAGACAGCTTTTAAAGACACCATGTTTTTTCCTGAGTCAACACAGCCTGGAAAAAATAATTTTAAAAAATTCTGCCCACTTTACAGAGCTCAAAGTGACATTTATGAAAATTGAAATGCTAGCAAATCAGAGTGAAAACAATCAGACTTTCTTAATAAAATTTACACAACAGATGTAAGCATTTAACAGCCAGTGGCAGAATATGAGATATAATTTTATTTTCACAAAAAAAGGAGATTTCAAAAATTCCTTTTAGAAGCTGTTATGTTTTCCAATAATATTTGCTGCAGCCTCATCTTCTAAAACAAGTTCTCTGATGCGCCCTCCAAACTAAAGGTGAAGAAGAAACTAAGCATCCAAAATCCACAAACTTTCTCATGTGACGCTGAGATGGTGAGACCCAATACTCAAAACCATTGTCAGTTTGGAATTTTCCACATTCTTTGGCAACAGTGACTCAGCCATGTTGCTTATAGACTGTCTTTGTTACTCCTCTTTGCTTAGTTGCATTAATTCAGTGTAGTTCCCTTAGATAAATGTAGAGAGGATTTAACAGGGAAAATAACACTGAAGGCAGGATACCTTCAGCAGTCTCCTGGCTTAATCCTGCAATATAAACATCGAATTAAGATCAGTTCCTTAGTACCCATAGATTCCAAGCATGTGTCATGAATACTTTCATTACCACTGCATGACTAGGGTTGAATATAATCTTAAATGGCCCCTCCCCATCCTGTCCAAAGTATTTAAAAAATGTTGTGACAAGACAAGGGGAATGCCTTCAGCCTGAGAGGGTGAGTTAGATTAGATATTAGGAAGAAATTCTTTATAGTGAGGATGGGGAGGCACTGGAACAGGTTGTCCAGAGGAATTTGGGTTGCCGCATCCCTGAAAGTGTTTGGGCCAGCTTGGATGGATCTCTGCGCAATCTGGTTTGGTTCAGTGTTCCTTCCTATGGCAGGAGGAACTGGATGATCTTTGAGGTCTTTTTGAACCTGAACTGTTCTATGATTTATCACACTTGATGGTACTCCAGAGATACTGCAAATGTAATGAGAAGTGCAATTGCTTAGAAAATATTTCTGAAAGTATAGTAAATTATGCCTTGAAATTTCTAGCATTTCTCTCTGATTCTCCTTTTTTTTTGTGAAATGGCATTGTCTGTGACACCACAGACACCTTTTATGCAGTCAGATTGTAAAGATTTTATCTTCAAAGCACTATGATTTTTCTGTCCTTTTTAGGAATTTGTTACACTCTTTTCTTTTTTTAACACTTCAAGGTTGAGCTTAAGTGTATTGCTCTATCATTGTTTATGCCTAACAACAGTTGCAGCAGCTCTGGTGATACTTCTCACAGGAGCTTTGTGTTCCTTAAAATGTGTATTTAATTTCAGATGTGAGGTTGATTACAGAAGCAGAATGTAATGCCTCATCTTACAAACTTGTCCCCCAGAGCTGTCAAGAACCTTGCCTGCAGGCCCAAGATCTAAAGCATAGCATCTGTATTTTTTTAAAAGACACAAGTTACGGCTATTTTCAAATTGACCTGTAATTTATATGGAAGAGAAATTTCATAACGACATACATTTCTCTGGGGCATGTTTTGTTGTTCTTGATTTCTAGGGTGAAATAGTTAAGAAGTATACCCAGCTCAACCCTAAAACCTATGAAGACAGACTAGCATTAATTCTAAAGATGTGCGTAGAGGCTGCATCAGAGGCAGTAAACGTAAACTGCAGAATTTTGGGAGTAGGTAAGTTAACAAATACTTTTTACATCTTTTTTTAAATGGCTGAAAATGAGAAGCTGACTATAAAGACTGAAGTTTCTCCAGTTTGTAACAACCATTAAACAATCTGTTAAGTTATAGTAAACTATATCTAAGATATGTTTATGTAGTTCTCTGGATTTTGAAGCTCTCTGCTATCTTGGCCTTGTGAATCAGATGCTCAGTGTTTATCAAAACAGCTCTTGGAACAACTGCAGCTGAGTGATGTTTTCTCTGCTGTCTAAGCCTTTCTTTAGACCAAGATGAACTGTGCAGCAGAATTTTCAGATACACCAAGGCAGACTAGAAAGGCTAGAATGTTAGGAGTAAATTTATAGCTAACAGAGACAAAAGCAGCCCTTCTGCTGACTTCTAGTTCACCTGCAGTACAGTTCTGTGTTAAACTGTGCTTATATCAGACAGGACTTCTTTAGTTTAATGGTGACTAGGAGGTTTGGCCTTAGATGTTAGTTATTTATGAAGATGTTGATTAATGTGTCCTGGATTTTTGAGGACATAGAATCTTCATTTTAGCTGAGAAGTTCTCCTAAAGAAAAGTAGTTTGTTGTAGATGAAAACTTACCTGAATCACGCACTACAAAGAAAATTTAACTAGAACATATATTTTCTAAAAACAACGTTAAGTACACAAAGCCGTAAGGAGAAATGTTAGCCCTTCAAATCAGATCTTTCTTACAGCTTTAATGTTCAATTAAACTGCTGTTTTAGAGCACTAATGGCTGCTTTCCATTACAGCTCTTTATATGTGACTCAATTATATAAGCTATGTACAATAAAATGTTTGAACTTTATTGTCTAGAGCTAAACACCTCCATAATAGAGACCTACTTCTCAGTGATCCTGAGAGACTCCACCAACTCTGGAAGCCTCTCCAGCTAGGGAAGACTAGTAGGGTTGGCTAATAGAGCCTATTACTGGCTCACTCTGTTCAGTAGACAAACGTCAGAACACAGTTTTGATCTTTCCCAAAAACTGTGTGTTTTTAAGTAAAAATCACTAGTATTCATAATTGTTTTTAGTCATTCTAAATCTTGATAGTTACAGCAGACTATTGGACACTAATAGTGTTCCAGGGTTTAAATAATTTATTTTTGCTGTTATGTCTTTTGTACATCACTAACAAGAAACACAGCTATTAACTGATTTGCTGCAATCTTGCCTGAAGTAGGAACATTAACTCTCTGACTAACATGAACCACTACCCATCTAGTTAGTCTTAAGATACTTGGTGCATTGTGATTAGAGGCATGGCATTCTATGAATTATCTTCTTTACTTTGAGGGTGACTGAGCACTAAAACACACTGCCTGGAGAGGTTTTGGAGTCGTCTTCTCTGGAGGTATTCAAAACCCGCACTGACAGAATCCTGTGCCACTTGCTGTAGGTCAACCTGCTTTAGCAGAGAGGTTGGACTAGATGAACTCCAGAGGTCCCTTTCAACCTGACCCCTTCCATGATTTTGTGATCTTTACATGTCAAAAGTTGACCTGCCAGTAATACTTCAAAAATTTTTACTTTCGTGCTCTGCTTCAAAGCCTAGTACTTAGGGAAAAAAAATCTTGTCATTAGAAAAAGAAAAATAGATTTTTACTTAAAGTTTGTTACACAGACTTAGTTTTCATTTTTCTTTCCTGTACTTCTGGGACTTAGGTATTTCCACAGGTGGACGGGTAAACCCTCGAGAAGGAATTGTGCTTCACTCTACAAAACTCATTCAGGAGTGGAGCTCTGTGGATCTCAGAACTCCTATATCCGATGCTCTGCACTTGCCAGTCTGGGTGGACAATGATGGAAACTGTGCTGCTCTAGCAGAGAGGAAATTTGGTCATGGAAAAGGAATAGAAAATTTTGTAACACTGATTACTGGTACAGGTGTGTATGTCATAGTTCAGTGAAACCCAAAGTCCAGCACCATCACTTAGAGGCTCAGCTCTTGTATAGGCATAAACATTACCACTATGCCTGGAAAACCAAACATTCTTCTGCTACACTATTCGTTTGGTTTAGGGTGCTCTTTAATTTATTCAGGCAAATAAAATCACTTCCATAGTTTAAGCTTCTTGATGAAAGTTCTTGTACTGCTACAAGAAAGTTCTTGTACTAGGCAAGTAAGGAAAATCTGAGCAACTTCAACTGGAATAATTTTGCATTTTTTCAGCTTTATGGCTAAATTCTCTTTCAACTTTAGAAATGCAAGTCAGATCAGAACATGTATCTAGAAGATAAGCAACTAAATCTAAGAAAGTATGCTTAAATCTCAAATGCAAATGTGGGGTAACTTTTCTCATTTGTTAAGTATATCGTCCTTAAGATGGTGGCAGTAAGAACTAGCTGATGAATCTACACCCAGTTTGGGAAGGAGCAGCAGAGGCCTGCACATTTACATGTCCTGGCTCTTTAACACACAGGTCTAACTGTCTAAATACAACATTAGAACTTCTCCTCTGAAGTGCAAAATTTTAAGGCCACTTGGCTAGTTTTCTGCATAAAGAACATGACTCACAAGCTTAAAAGATCTGTTAGTAGTTCATTACCATCCATAGGCTTTAAAAAAAAATACAAGCATTATGTACTATTTTGATACAAATATGAATAGGAGGGAGCTATGAGCTCGTAGCTGTGAGCTTGTGTATGAGGTGTGTCAAATAGACAAGAGTTCTTTAACAACTAGTAATTCTTGGTTTCTAGTGTAGATAATCACTGATGCAAATTATTTTATCTTGTCTATATCAGAATAAGCAAATGTCAGTGTCTTGCAGAACTGGGGCCTTTAAAAACTGTTGGAGAGCATGGGGTTTTTTGGGTTTGGTTTTGGTGGGTTTTTTTTTTTTTTTTTTGGAACAATGGATGTCTTAATATCTTTGCAGGAATTGGAGGTGGAATTGTTCATCAACATGAATTGATCCATGGCAGTTCTTTCTGTGCTGCTGAGCTTGGGCACATTGTTGTATCCTTAGATGGACCAGAGTGCCTGTGTGGCAGCCAAGGATGTATAGAAGCATATGCCTCAGGAATAGCGTTACAGAGAGAAGCTAAGAAACTGCATGATGGTATCTATTTACTCTGGTTTTGAAAACAGTTATTAAACTGCAGTATAGGGAGAAATTTTCAAAGCAGGTATTAAGAAAAAATAAAATTCCTTCTTTTTGTAGGAGGAGACAAGAATAGGTGTATAGACAGCCTGCATAGTACAGATCTTTTTCAGTGGCAAGGAACATTTGGAACCAGTGGTCCCAAAATTCCCAGAAGGACAGTAGAGCTTGTCTCTTCTTTTTAAACTTGATGTAAACTAATCTGACAGGCATTCTGTGAAGTTTGGTTTCACAGCGATTGTCTTTCAGCAAAAGCTTGTCAGTCTTAAATAACTTTGAGAATATTTATATTTTATTTGTTTTTGGGTCTGACAAGACTAGAGAATTAGCGCACTCTCACTTGTTTGATTCCCTGCTTCTGCAAGTTGTTTCCTGAATAATATGGATGTGATTACTTTGGCTAAACTCAGGGTTGGACAGATTGTTCAGGATTCAGTATACAAGTAAAAGAGATGAAAAGATTTTAATTGCCTTTTTTTTTTTACCCTCTGACTTGCCGCATTATCATGTTTTGCTCTTGGCTTTCTCTTTTTTCCAGATGATCTGCTTTTAGTAGAAGGAATGGCAATGAAGGAGGAGGAGATTGTTAGTGCTGCACACCTTATTCAGGCAGCTAAACTTGGGAATACAAAAGCAGAGAGCGTTCTCAGAACAGGTAAGAACATAGGCCAGAGAGTGAAACAGTTCCGTAATTGTATTTTAGGAGATACAGAAATGGTAGTGCGCTGTAACACTACAAACAGCCTGTACATGTTGAGGCCCTCTTAGTATAGAAATTACCAATGGTAATGAGGTTTTAAATATAAATGCTGGCGAAAATGTCAGCAGAAGTGTTAAAAGTATCTGTTCCAGTAAAAAAAAAAAAAAGATTAAAAGGTTCTGCAAAGATCAATTTAAAAAACAAGTAAAGTCTTGACATTATCGTATTGGAAAATTCTGGAACATTTCATTGTAGGCAAGTGAATGGCTGGTCTGAGATAGCAAAGGCAATTTATGTTATGTGTTACTTTACATGGGGTATTTTCCTGGTTTATTAGTTTTAAGCATAGTCCTCCCTCATACACAGTGGTTAACACTAAGGTGGTAGAATGATGCTTTCCTATTTTGTCTTTCTTACAAGCATGCTTAATGCCTTGTTTTGTCTTTTCACATTCATAATGTTGAATAACGTGTTACTGTGCATAAAAATTTTGCCTTTTCTTTTTTACTTTCAAAAGAAGAATTAATAGCAGATACGTATTACCTGATAACATAAAACTCTGTGGAACAAAACACTTTACTGACTTTCCAGTGTTATTTGCTGCTAACAGAACTGTTTCAACTACTGATGCCACAGCTGTTCTGAATTTCTACTCAATTTCTTGTTACTTCATCTTTTCAGCTGGGACTGCACTAGGACTTGGCGTTGTGAACATTCTACACACCGTGAACCCATCTCTTGTGATCCTTTCTGGAGTTCTAGCTAACCACTATGTTAGTGCTGTCAAAGACGTGATAAATCGACAGGCACTGTCCTCTGTTAAAACAGTGGATGTGGTGGTCTCAAATCTAGCAGATCCTGCTCTTCTTGGAGCTGCTAGCCTGGTACTGGATTATACTACACGTAGAATATACTAGAAGAATTACAGAAGAATTAGAAAATTAGACTATTCAAATTCCTAATGGGTGGAGGGAATATTTTGCCCCAAATTTTAGTTTGATGAGAGCAGCTAATGAATCAGAGTAGTGTTCCGAGTAGTTAGTGACTACTTAGCATTTCCTTATTGAGGTATTATCTTTTTGTATTTTTCCTAAATTTCAGCTGACTTCATTGGAAGTAAGGTGCAATTCTGGTTTTTTAAGCACCTCTGTTGGTAAGCCTATACATTACTTTTGAGTGTGGGCAAGTTATTTATGAGCATCTCTTGCCGTATGTATTATAACTCTTGGGGATCCATATCTCATTTCCCACCTATGTGAAATGAGTTTACCAGCTTTTCAGTTTCCAAGATTCCACCCACAAAGTAAATATGATGTAATCACCAGTAGCAGGTAGTAATTTTAGTGGGTAGAAACCAGTGCCTCTACAATAAAAAAAGGCTACACCTAGAAATTCCTTTCATTAAAGACTTGGTAGAGGCAGCCAAGTTTATTTATTATATCATCTCTAAAGGGCAGAGTCCTATTTTAGAAACTTTGCATAATGAAGGAAAAAAAATACAGTTTAGTGAGCTTACAGCCTGCAGAGGAGTCCAGACAAATTGATAAGTATAGCAGTGAGCATCTTTATCTTCTGGCTATGACCAATAGTAAATTGTTTGAATTTTAATCTTGGGGGATGTCTCAAGAGACCTAATTTACTATTTTCAGGGAGCGGGGCTGCTTATTCTTTGGTAGCCAGTTATCTGAAATTCAGCCACATGGCACAGCTGATCATAAAGAATCTACCCTTCACTGCAGAGTGACACGGTGCATCCCTCAGCGATTTAGGTGGCTGCACTGTTCTTTTCCCGCTTTCACCATCAGCTTTCAGGATGGAAAGTCCAATCTGACCCTTATCCTCACCTTCAGAGCGTTCAGAGGCCTAGGAGAAAAGTTTGTCAAATGCCAGTGAAGGCTTGTCTAAGTAAGCTGTGGTTTGTATTTCTTTAATGAGTCCTTGATACATAGTGCTGTCTTTATCCAGCTGCTTTTTTAGCATACTTTCAAGATGCTGGAGAAATTGAAAAACCACTCATCTATCAGCTAATACAGAAAGATAGCTCTGGAGGAACAGTCACAAGACTATTCTGTCCTGACTTTAATGACCTATTTTGACATCTAACTCAGCCACTGATATTCTCAAAACTCCAGTAATGTGTTAGTACAAGGGCTATTTCCACACTTCAACTTCTTCTCCAATCAAAATGAAACAATCTTCTAAACATTGCATAGCATTGTACTCTGCTATACAATGAATTTGGACTGAATAACTCCTAGCACACTTGCTAATTCTGGGATATAATCTATACGGATTGTCTTTACTTCACCCTCTTCCACAAGGAATGCTTACTGGTAACTCAAATCTTTGGAGCAGATTTCAGGAACACCATCAGATCTCCCTCCTGATGTCTCCAGGAACAATCATGCAGCCTCTATACCACAGTTTTCTCAAACTTGGCAAATAACTGCTTCTTAACTGTTTGCCAGGTTGTAGTAGACTTTATGTAAACAAGGAGTTTTAGTTCTTTTTCCTACACATCTTGGTTTACTTGATGATTCCCAACCTTCAATACCAGAGCATTAGCTCTATGAGCAGGTCAGGGAGAAACTGGCATTTCTCTGCAGTGACAGTAGCTTAGATTAGGAGTATTGAGGTTCTAGCAGTGAGGAGGCCTGTCATTTGATCTTTCCATCCTCTGCCATAACAAGAAATGCCTGGTTGGAATGCCCGGCTGAAAGTGGGACCAGTCTTGTGCTTTCCAGACCCTCTGATGCTCTGTATTTATGGTATCTCAGAGACAAAATTTCCTTAGCAGCCAAAGGAAGGGTGCAGGCACAAAAAAACCACAACAGACTAAAACACAGTTGAAAAGCTTTACACCTTTAACGTCTAGTCATGTTAAGAAAACAATTCTTCAAATGCTTTTGAAAATGCTTTTTTTCTGTCAGTTGGCCAAGAACTTGCTGCACATGTACAAGAGGTTTATAAAATCAGAAAGAATAAAAAATCATATTTAATAGCGTAATAATGGTTTTGTTTGTTTCTCCTTCTTTCCCTGTTCAGAAGCATCCTTTGAACTTCAGGTACTTTAATGTGGACCAGAGATTTTATGGAAATTAGCCCCCAGTTATATCCAGTTCCAGAAGGACCAAATATCATATATTTACAGAATATCTGCAGTAATGTGCTTACTTGATGCTGGCCCAGTGTCCTTTACAGTTGCCTATACCATGAAAATCATGGACTCCAGTGAGGGTAAACCAAGCTTTATATCCAACACTGTGGAACACATAGAAACAAAATTCCTTTCCCGAGCTGAAATATTAGTATTTCAGAGCCTAAAGCAGCAGGGCATTCTCATTACCTGCACTGGCAGCACCTGCTTGTATTTCCTGTCGCATCTTGGTTTGTTTTGCAGTGTCCGCGGTAAGTGCATGTGGTATCCTAACTGGGAAGCCTTGGCAGGAATGGTGCCCTCCAGCCCTCCCAGCAGAACTGCCTATGACTTCAACAGCTTGGGCAGGACAAGTCCCCTCATGAACTTGGATGTTTATAATCAGCATTACATAAGCAAGCGGCAGCAGTAGAGTGCCAAAAGGTTGGAAAGCAAACTAAAACTGGAGTTTTTAGTTCTGTAACTTCTAATTCAAGTAACCAGTATAAGAACCAGTTCCTATACCTCATTGCTTCCTGCAGCTGATGGAGAAAGACTGCTTTGTCCACAACAGTTTTGTGTTACTATAGAAACCCAAAGAGCCAGAATTTGGGATCATGAGGAGACCAGCTGAGTTTTGATAACTATCTTTTTACACATAGCTGATGCTGATGCTTTGCAAACCATTTAGCTAATTCCATACAGAATCAAGGTTTAGAACTTCTCTTTGGTCTCTTGACCATCAAGTTTAGTTATTCAGTATTTTGAATCTTTGATCTGTCACCCAGACACTTGGAAATAAATTCATTAGTGTTCTGGTGGTCTTGAAGCACTGTCCTTCCTCCACTTAATTTTAACAAAATTGTCAAAAAACTTGCAGGTATTACCAGTGGAGGCAATGGTAATTTTGTATTACAAAAACACAACACAGAGCAAGGTGCAGACAGAATTTATACTTGGATTCACTGAAATCTGATCACTGTGTCCCTCTCAAATGCCATGGAAACATCACAGGCATTAGTAAGTATAAAACACCTGGGCTGTACACCCCTTAGACCATTCCAGATTATATTTGGATGAGAACTAGTGCCACAGCACAAGGTTCTGCAGAGGAACATGCCTGCATGACAAGTACTGCTGGAGGAATCCTCTTGGCAAAGACTATAGACGCCCATGTTGTCCATTCTGAAATACAAGCCAGTAATGTGTATGTTTCTCTCTTAACTGGTTGCTCAGAAAAAAAAAAAATCGGCAAGAAACAGATAAGCCACACCATGTTCTTTATGGCTGCCTAAAACTTAACCATAGTTCCACAGGCTAAGAGGATGAATGCACAGTGTTGTTTTCAGGCTCCCCGCTTTCCAATGAATGCATGACCTCTCCATCCCCCTTCTTCTTTACAGATGCTCTTTGTCATTTCAGACTGCCTGGCTGCTGGCTGCCACCTGATCAGAAGCTAAACAAAGCAAGTTCTGTACCAGGATGTATTCAGCAAGAGTCCACAGCTTCTCTCTCAATACCACATGAGATCTTCACATGCATACAGCTAGGATTATGTTTGAAGGTTAGGAAGCATCCAGGTTTTTTTTCAAGATTCCATTGACTAATGCTATGGAGATAAGCTGCAACAGTGGGAAGTTAAAGCCAGTAAACAGGATTGAGCATGCAGGCCAGAGGTAGCACAACACTGTCGTATGAAGTTACAAAACAAAGTGACAGATGCTGACCTCTGGAAGAAAACAAGTCAATGTTTAAAAACACAGACAAGAGAATTGATGAGCCCAAATAAACCTGCAATTCTTTTTCTCTGTCACAAGGTCTAAGTATCTAAAATAATTCTCAGACACAGAAAATGTCCTGATTCCAGGAGTCCTGTGTTTGGTTCTGAGCTCTCCCAGTACAAGAGAAACATAAGCACCAGACAGAGTACAACAAAGAGCCACAAAGATTATAAAGCAATTGCAGCATTTCTCCTGTGACAAAGGGCTGAGAGCTGGAACTGTTCCACCTGGAAACCAGAGGGCTTAAGTGAATCTTAACAATGTATAGAAATACCAGAAGTGAGAGTGCAAAGAAGATGAGAGCCAGGCTCTTTTCATCCATGCCATGACAGGAGACACTGGGCACAGACTAAAACACAGGAGGTTCCATCTGAACATCAGAAAACACTTCTTTACTGTACAGGTATCCAAGCACTGGCTTGGATAGAGATTGCCCAGAGAGGTAGTGGAGGTTCTTGGAGATTTTCAGAAGCTGTCTGGATATGGTCATGGGTGACAGGCTCAATGTGGTTCAGCTTGAGCACAGAAGAACCACATGACCTCTAGAGCTCCCTTCCAACCACAGCCAGTACATGATTTTGTGACAGCACTGATAAAAAGAGACAGTGAGCAAGCACACTTGAATGTAAAATTAAGGCAGAAGAGTTAATCTGCAACATCACTGCACCAGAGTTAGTGGAGATAATCAGAACCCACAGAACTGCATTTTAAGTGTTCCAGCAGGATAAAATATATAAAAAATCTGCAAACACATTCTTACATTCTACAAACCCAGCATATAAAATACTGCTTTAACATTGCTTTGACCTTGAATTCGAGTCTTTGTCCATTTTCTTGGATTGCAGCTCTAAGCCACATCTATAGCCAGATAAAATATTCTGTGAAATAGGAAAATATGATCAGTAAGTACCATAATTCAGTGTACGGGAACCACTCTAATTTATCTTTCAAATTCTCCTAAATTCATATTAACACTTAAAGACTGTGTATTTAATGCAGTGGACCTTTCTTTATTAAATTATCAGCTCATTTTGAACGCCTTTATTTTCAGAGCTTTTGAATGTGCAGCAAAAAGGAAATTATCAGTCAAGGCGAATGCATAACTAGTCAAGGCTAGCAATGAGTTTCAGTATTCTATGGACTTGCTCTGTGATTCAGTCCTGTTGGACAACCCTTGTGCAGTTGAGAAGATACCTTCTTGCTTTAATCTTCCATGAAATCAAGTTTTCAGACCTGTCATCTACTACCATTCTCATCACCACCCATCAGCAGTGTGTGAATACACTTGCAAACATGAGAGTAGCTCCAGTCATTACAGACAACAGTAAAGTACAGCTTAACTGCTGAAGCCCAACTGGAAATCATTTATTCACTACCTTATGCACCAAAGGGACACAGCTGCTAGCAAGACAGCTGCTATGCAGCAACATCCTGAGCCTTGGTACGTTGTAATCTGCATCTGCAACCTTTTTTGAACTGCCTGAACTAACCTTCCAGCTTGTGCATAAAAGGTATTAAACCAATTACACTAAACAGTAGTTAAGATAAACCATTAAACATGGTGAAATAATGTAGGAGATTGAACAGATTAGTTTTAGAAAATAGACAGCTTCTAAAGGTAAAGTTAATGCAGCAAGGCTAGAATACAGCTCCTGTGACTGCTGGGGAGCCAAGGAAGCAAAACAGAGATTTTCTAGATCAGTTTGTTTCAGATTCAACCACCTTGGCAGACAGAGCTCCAAGCTAGACATGAGTAGCAGTAAGAGCAAGTCTTCCTTTCTCTTGCTCTCCAACTCTCCAGTTTACTACCCTAGTGGGAGGAAGTATCTGCAAAGGTCAGTGAGGACAAGGACACATCCAAACTGCCTCCACCACAGATCTTTGCATATGAAGGTAGCATTGAAAACGTAGCAGAACAGAATAAGCAGTAGAATATCAAAGGTCTTAACTGCTCAGTGCCCTCTCCTATATGTTGAGCCCGAGAAACACAGCCAGAGTGACAGCAGAAAACTATACAGAACTACTTACCTGCAGAAGGCAGTGTCCTCAGTTCCAATGGAAGCAAGATAACCCCCTTAACAAGCCTGCAGGTTTAGTTGCTTGAGCTGCTGTCTAGTGTGATAAGGGAGAAGTTTTTAAACTAAAGCTCTCAAGAGCTTTAAGAAAGCTTAATGAAACAAGCTGGACAGCCTTGCAGATACCAGATGCACTGCTGGCTGGACATTAACCATCAAGGTGAAATCACTAACAATCAAGAGAAATGTTTACTCACACTTAACTCAAACATCCTCTGTCCAAAGGAAGCAGGAGTCCTCAATTCATCCAAAGTCAACACATTTTGCTGTTTAACAGATCTTTAATATCAGTAATGTGGGAAGACACCTCAGTGCACAACAGCACAGAGACTACAGTTTTGGAGGTTCTCCCATTTCAGACACAGAAAGGAAACATCAGGAAGAACATGCAATCAAACAATGATCAGCTCTAGATACATCATGATGTGGTCCAAAAAAACACATTGAAACAATTAATCAAATTACTGCAAACATAGCTTCTCCGAGTAAGGTTAAGATATTGCATTTGTAGTGTTTCCATCGAGCTCTGCTTCAGCGAACCAGTGGAGCCTGCTTGAGCGAGATGAGGACTGAACGCATGCGGGACACATCTTTTGCCTGCTTACTAGACTTGGGATTAAAGTCACAGAGCTGAGCCACACGTTCCCACTCAGTGCCCGGAAAAACTTCTCCCGCATCATTCACAAAGGCTTCTTCAGCTGCCCTAAAAGCAATGCAATGCGCCTTGTGTTAATGCCCAGCATATATAAGGCACTCCTTCCCTCTTACAGGATGCGGTTTCTTTCAGCATGTTTCAAAAGAGATGTGACCTGACAGCTGCTTGTGGACATTATGGCCACGTAAGCTCCCACTGCCCCAATCCTGGAGATGAAAGTAGATTGCAATAGTATGCTATGCACAAGCAGTGCAGAGGATTGCAGAGGATTGTGTAAAATGTTGGAATACAGGTGTTTGGTTTTAAGAATAATTACTGAGTCTTTGCCAAAGGAGTCGCCACACAAGCTTCTAGAAAGTAAGGTATTTCTATGTAGGCATTTTATTTATAGAGAAATGCCCAGGTCTTAACTAGTTAAGCCTCTGTCACTTGATGGCTTATACTGGACATTTGCCAACTGGAAACTTAAAACTGCCTGCAAGCATGTCTTAAACAAATTCCATTTGAGTATTTAATCAGCTTCAAGGCCTACAGGCCATCATCAAACTATCTGCTGATGATTCCCAATGCTGTAGTGAAGCAACATGAATCATAAGGAATTTAAGTCATGAGTCCCATGCTTGTGAGTGCAATAGACTAAATCGTATCTTGGCAGAGGAGATGACTTGTTTGAGGTCACCTCACAGAACAAACATATTCCCCCTGCTCTCACCCTAAGAAGACTCTAAGGAGGCTTTTCACATTATATACTGGAAAGTGCCAGTGGCTTCCCAGCTGTATTATTTTGGCTTTTGTATGCTGCCAATAGCATTGCTTCAATGCAGGGACAACACTCCAGCATCTAGTTTACATGAACTGTGGGGCCCTGGTAGCTGCCCAAGTGCAGAAGCAGTAAGCATCAAGAGATCAAACCAAATCCATCTACTCCAACAAGCAGTACAGAGAAAGCAGTGAAAATGACTCTCCCATGAGGGTTCAGCACTATTCACAGGGATGATAAGGTTACAGACACCACTGAAGACAAGGATCATTACAACACTGCTACTTTATGTGACATGACACTTTTAAGGGGCAGTGAAGATATTTTTACTTAACTGTTCTAGGCTGTAGCAAGGATGATTTATGTTTGTGCTTAAAGGTGAAGAGAAGAAAAGAAACAAGGAGAGAAAGTTTAAGTCAGATATAGAAAATGAAAATGAGTTTAATGCAGATGATTAGCTGGCTGAACATGCACTAGTAGCTTAGCCTACATTCAGGAAACAGGCAGCCAGTTTTATTATGCAGCACTTACACTGCACATTTGCACTGAACATATGAAAATAAGGGTTTTATTGAAAAAAAATCTAACAAAACCAACTCCAAGAGATTTCAGAAAAGTTAAACACCACCTGTAAATCCATCATTTCACAAGTCTTGGTTCACATCCACCTACAGTTAGCTGTGAATTTCACACCAAATCTTCAATATTAATGTACTCAAAGCCACAACACAGCTCACCAGTACACCTTCTAAAGGTGTCACCTTAGAATCTATGACATGTCCATCTTTCAATTCAAGTCTACAAATTAAGGGAAGAAATTAAAATACATGAACAAGCCAATGAACACTGCAATCCTTCTACCCCTCAGGAACTTGCATAATCACTGGGGCTTGAAAGTCTGAGCTCTGCTTTCACTGACCTGTAAGGCTGGCAAAACATTGACACTGCTCCTAAATGTCTTCCCAGCAGTTTACACTGATTTCTCAATACCATCTTCTCGTACTTTCCATTTGTTGTCTAACAGCCTCCTATTTCTATATGCACTCATATTTTCTACCCTGATTTATGTCAGGCAATTAATTTCTACCTTCCTTGGCTTATGAACCTTTATATGCAAGCATTGCTTGAATGTTTTTCTGATATGTAGGCAAAGCAGGTGGTCATTGCCTATTACAGAGTTAAACATTGCTTCTCTGTGGAAGGACTAAATACAGCACCCATGTGAAACTGCAGGCACTAACCCACATCCCCAGGAAAGCATCTTGTTAAGCCATGTTCATTTGTCTGGAAACAACTGTAAACCCTTAGGTCTAAAGACTACTGAAGTAATTATCAAAATTCCAGTGGTAGTACGCTATATGACTTAATCTGAAAGTGATAGGCTTTGTGCACTGCATAGAGGAGAACTGCACTTCATACTGCAGACCAGAAATGGTCCAAAAAGTAAATATTCAGAGGGCGCCTTCAGACATTCAGCACTATTCCTGATCCTGCTTATTATCATGGTGAGTAGCAAACAGAATTAGTAGTTAGGCAACATACACATAACCAATCACGTCAGCGAAGGGTTGTTTGTAGAAAGCTTCATCTGCCACCCTAGGTAGCAAGTAGTCCAACAGGCAGGCAAGCAGGCAGGAGAAAAGAGATAAGGATGAGAAGTACAGAACACAGCTGGAAGCAGTTTTAACAAGCACATTAACCTTGCATCACCTAGATTTACTGTAACAGGAAAGCAGTTACCATATGGAATGTATCAAACCACTGGTCAGAGGGGCAACACAGAAATTCTGCTACATCCTAGAAGTTTGGACCAGCTAGTTGACGACTAGGACCCCAATGTTAGCATTAGACTACTCCCAGAGGGTAGAAACTACCGTAAGGCAAGAGATGTCACCAGGGTGATGAGAATGCCAAACACTTCTCTGCAACACCTGTTTAATGAGCCCTGCTCCAAACTCCATATCCTGCACTCAAACACTGGCCATAATAAAGCTATGAAGTATCATGAGCTCCGGCCACCAACTAGAACAGTACTAATCCTGTTTCACTTTCTTGGCCCAACCAAAAGGTAGCGAATTCCTCAGTGAATTCTAAAGGCTGTGTAGACCTCCTTTCTTCCTTTAGAAAGAAGAGTAGTCTACCCAGGACTTTACTTAATAAAGACAAACCTGATGGCCATTTTGCTAAGAAAAGTGGTATTTAAAACAAACAAACAAAAAACCAACTACAAAATTAACAAAACAGTAGTTCATCTTGAACCCTGTGAGTTCCCAAAATATAATGCAGTCCTGATGATTACCTGGACAGAATGAAGTAGAGATTTAAGAGGCACTAAATGAGTTCTATCACATTTACCTATATGTAGCTTGAAGTCAAAATTCCACAGGGAACTTCTAAGAAAGTGTAAGAGCTTACTATTCCTGCAACCAAGTAATCACTTTCTGCCACAGGACCCATATTCAATTCAAACCACTACAGACACAAGGCAGCATTTAGTTTCTCACTAGTAGAACTGCGTCATGTTATTTCTGAACTGCTTCCAAAAAGAGCAGCAAAAGGTTTTAAGACATTTAATGAAATGACCTATAGCAAAGATTAAGTAGAATGCCACTTCCATATGTTCTAAAGTATGCAAGTAAGAAAGCTAGTCTCAGGGTAGGTAATTGCAGACACTGAAGGCCTGTGCAGCTGAGAGCATGACAATAAGTGGATAGAGTAAAAAATTTTCTGGCCATGTTTGAGCTTCATGTCCTAAGGAATCTTCAGTAATACTTGACTATCATCTTAATGCTTCCTGGGCATTTAATGTAGATTATTTAAGAAAATTTAAAAAGATAGGTAGTAGAAGCATTTACTTTAATGATCTGAAGGACTATTGCCTTAGGACATACAAGAAGTATTCTAACCTCCCTCACCAATTATTTCCATAACTAGAACCATAACTCTTCTGATGGCTGGAGAAACTTTACCTGTTACTGGCTTTTGTTTTCTCGAGCTTTTCATCTTGCCTTGCATACCACTCTTCCAACTCTTTTATTGCTTTCTCTTTCCATTCTGCTTCCTGCTTTCGTGAGTTTGCATCTGAAGATTTAAGAATTGCTTTGTCAGTGATGTTTGAATCCGAATGCATCTTGCAAACATTTCAACTGATGGTTCAGGGTACACTCTAGTGCAGACAGTTGCTTCAGTTGCTTCACCAACTCAAATAAGGGTTAGGAGATTTCCTGATTTAGGCTATGAGAACTCTAAATACTACAAATATTCAAAGGATTAGGTAAACAGAATTCCTGTGCTGTGTAACTCGGACAGTCCACTGCACTTTTGGATAGGCATTTCATAGAGTAGTTCAGATTCAGTAAATCTGTCAGTCTGCAAACTGTTCAAACCAGGAACAGTCACCTTGCTATGCCATTGATGGAACAAAGCTTAGTAAAGCCTCTATGCTTAGAAGAAGTGAAGGAACGTGGCACTCCACATAGTTTTACACACTGCCTACAGTTCAGGGCAACCTCATCTGCTATAACTAGCCCAAAAGAGGAGTAAAAGGGTCAGCTCTACCGAGAATTACATTTTACAGAAGGTTCTGTACTAAAAATTTCAAGCAAAGGCTCTTCCACCATGTAAGTGGGAAGCACACCAGTTTGTAGTCTCTTAGATGCTGTACATGGGTAGGTACCACTGCATTTGATTGCTGTATTTAGTTTAGTTAATAATCCATTACTTTCTTAATTTAGTTATTAGAGTAAGATCCATGTGACAACAGATGACCTCAGCAATTACAAAACGAGTAATCTTTATCCTCTGAAATAAACTACTAATGCCTGCAGTATTTATTCTCATCTTTTTAACTTACAAAAGCTGTTCATCTTCTGTCAGCTCATCTATAAGTAAAGGTTCATAGAGCCACTTGCTTGCTGACTTCCAAACCAGTATTAAGTTTGCTTACCAGAAGACTCATCCAGGCTTGCTTCTCGAACTCGGGAAGCATGTTAAGACTCCAAAGAGGCAGTGCCATGGTTCAGAATTCTATTGCTTAAGAATCATAGAATGGCTTGAGTTGGAAGAGGCCTTAAAGATCACCTAGCTCCACCTCCTCTGCCATCGGCAGGGACACCTTCCATTAGACCAGACTGCTCAAAGGCCCGTTCAGCCTGAGATGGGGCATCCACAGCTTCTCTGAGCAGCCTGTGCCAGTGCTTCACCACCCTCACCATAAAAAATTTTTTCCTGATGGCTCTCTGTTTAAAGCCATTACCCCTTCTAAATTACACACCCTTGTAAAAATTCCCTCTCTTGTTTTTCTGTAGGTCCCCTTTATGTGGAGGATGAGTTCCTCCAAAGATGGGGGCATGTGAGCCATCTAGCCTATGTGAAAGGATAGGCCTGTAACTATTTCAAGGAGAAAGGAATCACGCACCAGGAAGAAGAAGATGCAGAAAGTCACATATAAAGAAGAACAAAGGATGGTAAACAACTTCAGAAATGTGGGAATTGGAAGAAAGCCAGAAAAAAAAAATATACATAATTTTGCTGTGTATGTAAGAAGAATTAACCAATAGGGACTAAAAGGCTAACATGTGCTTTTAGGGGTAACCAATTGTAAAGTAGCATGAAACGTGTGATTAAGGCTAAGGATTGTATAAAAGAAGCTAGAAAATCTATTAAAATGGCCTACTTCCATCATATTGATCATGGAGTAGTATCCTTTTTTCTTTTCACAGGTTGGCGCCCAGATACAGGGACCAGACCCTCAGATTTTCTCGGAGACTGCGGAGACTGCGCTGCAGCGATAACGGGACTGAGGGAAAGCGAAAAGACCGGCCGAAAAGAATCTCTGCTGCCCCAGTAGAAAGCCTTGCTGAGATACAGCGGGAGGAGATATCCCTGCTACAGCTTTTGGCAGGAAGCCTCACTAGAAAGCCAGTGGGATGGGTTTTTTATCCCTGCTAGAAAATTAGCAGGAAGTTTCACTGGAAGGGCCAGTGGGAAGCCTCACTGGAGAGACCAGTGAGATGGATGTTATCCCTGCTAAGATTAGCAGGAAGCCTTGCTGGAGAGACCAGTGACAAGAAGTCAGTTTCAGTGTATCAAAAGAAGTGCACTTCTCAACAGACTGAAGATATCTCGCCTTGTCCAGGTGAGCCATCGGGGAGGAGATGGGAGTAGACAAAGAGCAAGAGGCCATCATAAACCTCCTCCAACATATGCTTTCTACGAGAGGATTGAAATATGATAGTTCCATTTTACGGAATCTTATCCACTGGGCTTGAGAAAAGAAAATAATAACTAGTGCTAATGTTGCTTTTGAACTTTCAGTATGGGAAGTGGTTGGAGATGCCTTGTGGGAAGATATAAGTTGTGGGGGTACAAATGCGAAGGATGCTGCTAAAATTTCTGCACATTGGAAATCAGTAAAAGACACTTTATCTTCAATGACAATAGAACGGCAGGCAGCAGCTTCAGCATTTGTAGCACTAACACCTAATTCTGAAAATAATAACTCTTTAAATCCCTCTAAAACTTCTACCTTTTCTACACAATTCTCAGTTTCTATTAATTCTGCAGCTCAATTGCCTGACAAAAACGCTGTTCATGATTCTGGTAGCTAGTGTAACAATGTAGCAGAGCCTCAAGATCATGAAACTGCTTGTGAACAAACAAAGCCACTGATTCATATGAGTGAACTGTTGTGTCGTCCAAAAGTCCCTCAGATATCAAATTCCTCTCCTGCCTCTCCGAAAGGAAAAGTTAAAAATAACGATGAAGCTGTTGACATAATTGCATAATTGTTGTTGCAGAAACTAGAAACTTAAAATACCACAAACACATCTCATGACCCTCCACTGCCCCTTTCCTGGAGCCTCCGTACCAGCAGAACAATGTAACCCCACTATGCTTTCTTCAATACCCAGTTTGCGTGCTATACCACACCTGAGATAGAAGGAAGCCATCCGTGATGCATTAATTGAAAGACAAATTATTCCACAAGCACTCCCTGTGATCCTGCAGCCAGGTGGGTGCCAGAAATGGTAGGCCTTTGACTGGAAGCTGTTAGAAAACACTTGAACAGCTGTTCAAGATTATAGCCTACATTCCCCCTATGCACACCAGTTGTTACAATACCTATTTACCTGTGATATACTTTTACAACAGGATATTACTCAAATTGCTTCTATCCTCTTACCACCATCTCAGCAATTAATTTTTGCAAAGGCCTAGAGAACATTGTGTGAAAAGGAGGCAGCAAGATCAAGACAACAAGGTGATCCATTGTTTAGAATAACAGTGCAGTAGCTTATGGGGGAAAGACCTTAAGCGGATTCCAATATGCAACTGAAGTGCATATCTGAAATACATCAGAAGTCTCAACAGTTTGCTTTTACAGCTATTTCTACGTTACCAGAACTAAGTACGCCATAAGTTTTTGCTCAAATTCAGCAAGGGTCTAATGAACCATATACCAAGTTTATTGATTGTTTGCATCATTCAATAAAACAACATCCTGGTTTTAGTGAAGACATGAAAGAACAAATGTTTAATGTATTAGCATTTGATAATGCCAATGACAAAACTAAACAAATGTTGAGAACATTGCGAAAAAGTGCCTCTGTAGTAGAAATTATAGAGTTGGCAGAACAAGTTAGTCAGACTGCACAAGCTGCTTATGTGGCAGCTGCAGTCAGTGGGGCAATAAAACCTATACCTGTCCGACAGAAAAATCATGAGAAACGTTGTTTCAACTGTGAAAAAGAAGGACATTTCAAGAGCCAATGTCCAGCACTAAGTGTAGAGAGTGTGGGATAGAGACTTAGCAGATTTTACTTATAACTCATGTTCTGTTGCATTAGCTAGACATACCAAAGGAATAAGTTGTTTGAATCTTTCTGATCAGTCTGAGTCCATTCACAAAAGTCTGAGTCAGTCAAAAGAAAACATGAAAAAGCTAGCAATTGATACATCTCCATTTACTTCATAGCTTGCAAATCTAGGTGTTACTAGTTAGCTACTTGAATTAGCAAAAATGGGAGTAAGTGATCATGATTGTATTTGTAATCATTCTTGTAGTGCTACCATGTATACTGAAGCGTGTAGTCAAGATAGCTGAAAATGCTATAAAACAAGTCTAGATTGCTCAAAGAAAAGAAGGGCGATTTGTGGAGGATGAGTTCCTCCAAAGATGGGGGCATGTGAGCCATCTAGCCTATGTGAAAGGATAGGCGTGTAACTATTTCAAGGAGAAAGGAGTCACGCACCAGGAAGAAGAAGATGCAGAAAGTCACATATAAAGAAGATGGTAAACAACTTCAGAAATGTGGGAATTGGAAGAAAGCCAGAAAAAAAAATATACATAATTTTGCTGTGTATGTAAGAAGAATTAACCAATAGGGACTAAAAGGCTAACATGTGCTTTTAGGGGTAACCAATTGTAAAGTAGCATGAAACGTGTGATTAAGGCTAAGGATTGTATAAAAGAAGCTAGAAAATCTATTAAAATGGCCTACTTCCTTTATATTAATCATAGAGTAGTGTCCTTTTTTCTTTTCGCACCTTTAGGTACTGGAAGGCTGCTCTAAGGCAGCCCCAGAGCATTCTCTTGTCAAGGTGGAACAACCCCAATTCTCTCAGCCTGAGAGAAGCTGACATTAAGTTACCCAACTGCTTACCAAGCTGCTCCAGGCGCTCCTTTTGCTCCTCTCTCCACTTACGAATACTTTCTGGTTCTGACTGCAGTCGATCTACTTGGGAGATGGCGGCATAGCAGTCTGTGGGACCATTACTCTCCTTGGAAGAAAGGAATAGTAAAGTCATTTGTGCATAACAAGTGAATATTCCAGATAACTGCCTGCCAGCTATATAAAATTAGACTCTATTTGAACTGAGCTAATAACACATTCATTTGACGTTATAACACATTTCCACCATTAAAAACATCTTGCTACAAATTACAGCAGAATTGAAGGGAATTAACACAGGACTTCCTCCAGAAATCAAGGATCAAAAAATTCAAGACAACTGGAAATACAAGTGCCACAAACACTTAAAGCCAGAGCACTAAGCCTGCAGAATGCAGAAGACAATGCCTAGCACCTCACTATACAGTTGTAGGCCAGATATTCTCTGAGTTCATCTCACCTTAAATATTTGCTGTGAAAGTAATTTTCTTTATGGTTTTGTGCACAGGAGTATAAAACATTCTTTGCAGCTTATTTGTCTACTTCAGGAGACATTTGCATATCACATTACAAAATCTGGATTGCTGTATGCAGCTTATAACACAAAAGGCATTTCAATATTTAATCATCAGAACAGTGAGAGTACTAGCATCCTTTTCACAAGGTAACATCTCAAAGACTTGAAATTAATAGGGCTAACATAAATACACCAAATTTAAAAAGCTAATGAATATTGTGGTATTTGCTACAGAAGACACTCAACATTTAACAACTTTTATTGCTTCATCCTACCCCTAACAGAGCTAAGAAATACCACTCCTAAGAGTACCAGGTCGATTGCAGCTGACCACAGATTTGGCTGTGCCTTGCCCCTCTCTAGACCTTCTGTAGCACTCAATGAAGGACTAATGCAAAGAGAAAACACTAGGCTGGTGCAAAACCACCAGGCTTCACATTTCACCCAAAACAAAATAAATTAGCCAGCTGCAGGGCCAGCTAGTTACAGGTAGCTAAAATATAAGTTATGTATAGCCCATTCAGTCTCTTCTTTCTCATTAAGAGGAAGCTCTGTCAACCAAAGCGACTGGTCCCTTAGAATTCCAAACACAAAATCAAGGTATCTGAAGAAGGCAATCTACCTTCTGTTGTACAAGGAAGCACAAAGGGCCTGTAAAATACAAGTTGTCCCATCAATCTCACAGTAGTGCTGAGGATATAGGAATGTCAACAGCAGTGAAAGCTGCTTGTATCTCCACAAAGCTCAGCATTCACTTAAAACTCTCAGGAGAAGTACATTGCTCATATGTTGCTTCCTTCCCAAGCATTCATTTAATTAGGGCTAACAAGCCAACTGTGGCACCAGGCAATGACTGTGCCTTCCACAAACTGGTGTGAAATTCAGTTACAACAAAGTGATTGCCTTAGCATGCCTCATTCCTCCCTGACACCAATAAAGCAGGTATCTCTTCCTTTTGTGATTACCATGGCTGTCTAACATGCTTTCGTACTGCGATTGAGCTTTTTAGCCATCAGCTTTTTTAGCCATCATCATATCACTGAGAAATGTATAATGTTTTCAGTCTGTTCCTTGTAAGACCACCTTGATAAGACAACCAGGATGCATTAATTATCTTAAAGGGCAAGCAAATCTGAAAACTGCTTTAAACTAGGTAATCAGAGCATGCTTTCAGCTTAGCAGCCAGTGCAAGTCAATGTAAAGTCATATCACAGAGCCTATCAGTCTGCTTTACAGTGCTTATGTACTGTTAAGCCACATTTCAAAATGAACTGCTGCTTTAAGTTGCCTCTAACTTCAGAGGATGGGCTAATGAGGAACTCAAAACTTTATGATATGAGCTGCCAGAAGAGAAGACCCTGCTCAGATATGAGACTAAATTACTTTAAAGACAAGAAATAGAAAGTATTAGTGTACATTAAGGTAAAGTTCTCAGAGTAGAACAGCACATTCTAAGTACAGAATACATCTATCTTACCTGATAGACATCCCCGTTAACCACTCCATCAGCGGCATCTGTAAAGAGGTGACTTGTTTAGTCATTTGAGAAAATATAGAACAGCCAGATTTACTGATTTCTGTAACTTGTAGGGAAAGCTTTACCAGAGTGTGTAATGTGGCACTCGTGAATGTTACTTGATACGCTGCAGGGACACTTCCTTCTCCCTGCACTTTTCTGGACAGGCATGAAAAACCAAATGAGCCACCATTTTGCAGAACCAGAAATACAAGGTCATTTCTTCATCATGAGATCCTGCTTCTAACTACACAAACAGCAGAGCTGATGCTGCTGAGAAGCTGCTACAGACTGTGTTCTAAAGCTACTCCAACTCTGTCCTCCCTCTCTGAGAAGCTGACTAGTATACAACTGTTCGGAAGTTAAAAAGGATGACTACCTGGAAGTCCTTTTTTAGCGTCTACCTGGAATATTAACAATCCTGCAGCCAACAATTGGTAATTCTTATTCTAGTGCTGTTACCTCCTAATCAGCTCAAAAGATATAGCTAACATTCCTAGCAAAGTCACCTTTCTGCTGCCATCTGTGATGACATGCTTGATAGCTTCCCACTTCAGTTGCAGCATTATTATCTCTGAAGTGACAATGGCAGTAGAGCCTCAGGAAAAGGCTCAGGTACAAATCTTTGCCACAGAACCCTAAAGTATCATCTTTTTAAAACACAGCCATAGGGAGCACATGCTACTTGTGAGGCAAACTTTTAAGTTTTTGAAACTATTTAAATCTCTGGACTATACAAAATACACCAAGATTTTCAAGAACTGCTAAATTTCAGTAGGGCATGTTGCTGGAGCAGCGCCACGTCACATCTGTCTGTGTACTATACCAAAGTAGTCATGTTACTCATGCCACCATGGATGAATCCATCACACAGAAGTGTTTCCACCGAAATACACCCCTCAGTGAAAGAAGTGACTGTACCAAACAGTGAGCAGAAAAATCAAGTTATTTTGCACCACCTTCTTAAAAATATATAGTTGACTGACCTAAAACTAAGCGAGTTATGCTGCTGTATCCTCTTGTTTGTGGCTAGGTATGCACCAGTTCCATAGTACTCCTGAATGGCACCGAGGAAGTTCTTCATACTCCTTCACCAGGGAACTAGGCAAGTGTTTTAAGTCTTTATCTCTGTACCCTGAAGAGCAATCATTATAACTGTGTTATGTAGAGGACTGTAAATTCATCAGTTCAAGAATGGCAGTTAGGTTGGAGGATACTAGTCCCCAAAAACATAGTTACTAACTTCTACAGGGGAAGACTCAAATTAAGAAAAAATAGCTTTTCAGTTATGAGAAATTGATATTTTATAACTAGACTCTCATAACTGAGACATGGTTTTTACTTTGTCAGATTCCTACTGCTTTGCAAGGTACAGAAGGCCTTTACAGAGACTAAAGTCACCAGCTGAGCAAGAGGGCTCATAAATCTTGAGGGTGCTTCCAAGAACAGTGATAATACATTTAAGTTTTCTTGTCACACCAAAAAACATTCATTGTGGTCTTCACTACTCAGCCTGGAAGTCCACTCAGGTAAAAGGAACAACATCATTGCTTAAGGCTGTGCCTGAGATGAAATGCACAGGTTTGTCTAAGGGCCATTTTTGTTCTGCACAAAACCATACCCTAACAGACATTGAACTGTGTTTCAAGAGGGCACCCAGGTCAGAAGCATTAGCAATATTAGCACAAATTTCCCAGCTGCTCTGAGCTCCCCAGAACTTGAAATTAAGCTGCAGAGTCAGCATGCTGACTGAGCGTATCATAAGCAGAAGAGGAAACAGAACTGTACCAGCATGCTGTCATATGCGAATACAAGTGTGCTAAACTGGAACAAGACAAATAGTCAAACATTCCTTCATTTCAGCTCTCCAGCCTTTGTGCTTGTATAATTAAGTATGAAGTACAGAAAAACTACCTGTTTGTCAGCCTTCATATCAGTAATCTATGCCAGTTGTGTATCAGATTTTTCTGTTCACAGAAACGTGCAATTTCATAAGCTTCACACAGAAAAAGCCTAAATACTTGTAGTGCCATCATAACATTTTCAGTAGCCATGAACAATGAGAACCCTCTACTGGTTTCAGAATCCATCCAATTCCATTACAGTATTGTATCTCCTAAAGTTAAAATCCACATATTTAGAACCATCTCAGTTACTAATGATCCATACTCCTGTTGTTTGCTCTTGAACTTAGGATAAACTCTTAGTTTTAAGGGCACTGTTGCAATGAACACGTCCAAACATCTACAGTCGTGCAACACAGGCTGACAATATGGTAATAATGAACTTCCATACAGCAACACAAATACCTTTTAGAGTCTAAAAGAATCTGGAGAGGACAAGTCATACCAGCTGCCTTGCATTCACAGGAGATACAACACCCAAGCTTGCCAGAAATAGAAAGCTACCATCAATGCCCTCCACATTTACTACAGCTTACAAAAGAAAAGGCTGGGTAGTAGTCTGAAGATAAAAGTCAATATATGGCCTCAGAGGTTTATCACAATCACAATCAAGTATTCTGAAGGCTACTACTGGCATTATTACCACTCAGTACCACTTGGCCTAAGCCTCTCTAAAGTCTTATTCTCAATGCAAAAGAGTACTGTTACCAAAATGTCAGAGGCAGGGCTTTGCAGTACATTGAAACATTTTCCTTACACTCTTTTAAAATAGATGTATTTTTTTATGAGTTACCTTCAGCATCTCTTTTAAACAGTAAGTACTCTAAATACTGCTACATTCGGTGAGCTAGCAGCTCTAGTTAAAGCAAAAGAAGAACATAAAGTTTAATATATTCTGACATAATGTTAAGGAACTCCACCACTCAATGCCTAGTATCCCATACTTTTCTTTTAGGCACAGTCATGCTTTCCTTTTACCTGTCTCTCACCCATAAGATGGTAAGAAAGAAGGACCTTTTACAAAACTTTTGTTTACATAGTTATGCAAGAACCTGGGGAAGAAATAATTTTTCTAGTCATAACTCATTCTTGTGCCTGTGTGCAAAATAAAGGCAAGCAGCTCAAGAAGAGTGCTTCTTTCTGGTGTTTTAGTTCTAATCTGCTGTCCTATCAAAACCCATTAGTTCCCACATTTTCAATATAATCAATAAGCTAGAACTAAAACACCTGCAATAATACTGCACCATAACAGCTTCTGTAATTTTCCAGTGTAACAGCTTCTGCAATTTCCACCTCCTTTAAATTCCCACTAGTATTCTCTTGAAAACAAAAAAATAGATTTTTCTGTCCTGACTTCATAATAATGCAGCATCACTAACACAAGCTAGACAGATACCATCCCTTTATCATACCTTTCTCAGTGCTGTCTTATGGGACTCTGAAGCCTCAGATACTGATTGCATAGCAAAACCCAGATCAATGGCTGTTCAAACAAGAAAAAAATCAATAGTCACAGACAAGAATTCTTTTTGTCTGTGGTGATAACTATAGAGACAGGAAGAACAAATTCTTTCCTAAACAATTTTCAAGCAAATTGATACTCAGTTCCAGAAAGGCTGTTAAATGAAATACCTAGACAAACCACCAGACGCAATTAATTTTCTTAATTGCTAGAGGCTCATGAACATCTTTCGAAGATAGACAAACATAATTCACTCAAGTTCATATAAAACTTACAGAACGTGAAAATGTGAAAGCAATATTTGAGACTAGCCAGCCTACATTAAACCTGTGTATTTGCATGATTGCTAGCCTATATAATTGCTTGCCTTTGAATGAAATTCCCCGTAAGAGCTGCTTGACAAACTGCCAGGAGGATTTTGTATGGGCACGGAGTATCTAGAAACCACACATTTCCCCTTGAACTCTGTCTCTTCCTCAGAGAACGTATTAAGTGAATTGATACAACCTCAAGACATACTATTGTCAGAATCTCACTGTATATACACCGACATTGATTCACGCCTTAAAAAGAAATTTCTTAAGACATCACATTACTAATACCTAGGCAATAGCATTGTATTACTTGATTTATACAGTACTCCCTGTTTTCTGGAGCTGGGATTATGCTCCACCTTCCAAGGGAAATAAGATTAGGTTTTTGCATGCTCAGGGAGCTATTTACATAATGAATGGCCTACTGGATCAGGCCTGGATCAGTATTCCAACCCTGATCATGGCAACATGAAATGATGCTGTGTGACACACACAGGCTTGGCAACATTCTGTCATTCCTCCCATACTCACCCAGTATCCGCCATTGCAACAATTAACAGAATTCCCAATACTGACACTTTCAACTCATGAAGCTCACTTCTGTCCATGTATTTGTCTAATCATTTACCAACAGGTTGAAATTGAAAGACTGTTTATTGATGAGACACTATGATTCTAAAAAGTGTATTTCGAGAAGCTGATGACTGTTTGTCACTATATCTGAAGTTAAGATCTTCAAACTTCAGTTGAGAGCTGCCCAAGTTACTACTTTTGGTCCAGTATTTAGAAAGAACTTACCCACCAGACCTGTAAATAAGGAGTTCAAAAAAGGTGATGGTTAAAAAAAGTAAATCCACAAATCCCTGGTCACGATGTTTAAGGATTTACATAAGAACTTGCATTGTTTCAAGAAGAAATTTGCATTCACCTATTCAATTACAGAAGTGTTTAATGAGCTAATATGCCAGAGACTACAACTGTTTGATGTTTATTAAGATACTGATCAGATGATACGAAATGTCTAACACAAATGGCAACAGAAGTCATTAAATATCTAACTAATCTAGAAGCATTGAACAAATCAAAATTTTGACAAGGAAACACTTTGCAATAGTCATCACTACAAGTATGAAGAGAACATACTCGTCTAGTTGCTCTAATACATTGTGAGAAAAATCAAGATATTTGTGATAGATTTTTTTCCCAACTAAATTAGTTTTCAAACAGCTACTTTAATGCTCCAGAGTCTGTTTGGAACATAAAGCCCATGTAAGGCATGTTTGTCTAAGGCTTCTGAAAGTAAGAAGGGAAGTGTCCATTGTGTCTGTTTCAGCACTATACATAGAATAAAGAAGTTAAATTATGTATGATACCAAAACGGGATGGTGTTCTAATAACAATTATTCTCAAGTTCTTGGGCTGGAGCAAGATAGTCCCCAGTAAGCACTATTTTTTTCAGGAGTATTTAATCCATATGTTTTGGACCTCATGAGTGATACAAGTGAGCTGACATTAAGGGCAGTGTTACCACTAAATAAGCACTGCATTAGGGGGTAAGGTCTCCATTACCCAGTTTATCTAGATGAGCATTATTCACAGATACTACAAACTTGGCCCCACATACAAAAGATATGTCAGTAATTTCTGATATCACGTTGAAAAATGAAGACTTAATTCTAAAGATGTTCTGAATGGGGAATGAACAATGAACTGGGGAGCAGTTTCAACTTAGTCTGAAGGACAGTGTCATCCTATTGCAGTGAGAGAGCAAATATGGCCCTGTGGCTCTGGTGACAAGTAGAAGCAAAGTCTTCCGAGCGTGTTGCAACATCAACCCCCTTCCACTCAGGCTTCAGTTAAAACCTTTCATAAGGAGAAGTGGTTTGGGGCTGCTTTACCGACCATTAGACTAACTGGAAACACACTAGCCTATACTTCTCAACACACAGTTCCCATCCCTCTCCAAACGCAGGTTCTGCAGTGTCAGGCTTGGTACATTCAGTACAAAGGTTACCAAGGAACAAAGGCTAAAGGTTTAGTAAAATTAAACATTAGCTTAACTGCTCTTATGCTTTAATACTAAGATCACCCCTGCTGAAGACAGAAATTCAAGTGCCGGATTTATCCAGCTTTGAGAAGCCTTCTTCAGGCAGGCTCCTGGATTAGACGAGATCAGCACCGATCGCACTAGGCTATGGGCACACCTTAGGCATCTTCAGGGGATACAAACTATAAGCAAAGGAGCAGGGAGATAGCTCACCTTGCGGCACAGTGCACCCAGGATGGCCCCTATCCACCCCCCAGAACCACCCGGGGGCAGCGGGGCCCCGCTCGGGGCAGAGCGCCGGGGCGAGGGTCCCGCCGGCACCGCCCCAAGGGACAAGGGGAGCCGGGACTCCTCGCCCCCCAGCCCCATCCGCCGCCCCCGCAGGGCGTACCCATGCCGAGGCCCTCGGGACCATGCAGCGCCTCCGGCATCTCGCCGTTCTCCAGGATGCCGAAGCCCTCGTCGTTCTCGATGCCCGCGATCTCGTTCTGCTGCTGCGCCAGGAAAGCGGCGGCGGGATCCTCTTCGCCACCGTCGGACATCCCGTTCCCGGCCGGCGGCTGCTGCGGCTGCTGGGTACCGAAGAGCTCCATGTCGGCCATGGGTGAAGGCGAACAGGCAGCTGCAGCTCCGCACCGCGCCTACGCCGGACAGCAGCGCGGAAGGGGCGGGGGCGCCCCGCCTGCGCCAATGAGAGACGAGCACCGCCGGCTCCGCCCAATCAGCGATCGGCCGTGGGGGGGACTGCGGAACGCAAGCCAATCGGCGCCCAGAGAGCAGCGGGAGGGCGAGGAGGAGCGAGGCCCCAGTGCCCGGCGGGGCCGGGCGTCGCCGGCGGTGTCCGCTGCCTCGACACCGGTCTCGTCCCTGCCAGCCTGCCAAACCACAGGCACTCCGCTGCGACAAGGCACGGGTCCGTCGGCAACTTGGAGACAAATTCGAACTCTCAGAATACGTCCAGAACAGCGGTTCTGTCAAATATCTTTCCCTCGTGATTTTGGGTGTCTTCTGTCAGACACCCGGAAGCTTAAGTCACAGAAACACAGTGTCAGGTTGGTAGGGACCACAGTGAGTCATCTGATTCAACGTCCCTGCTTAAGCAGGGTCATCCCAGAGCGTTTGGCACAGGATTGTGTCTGTATGGTTCTTGAATATCTCCAGTGAGGGAGACTTCACACCCTCTCTGGACAACCTGTTCCAATGCTCAATTATCAACACAGTAAAGTTCTTTCTTTATCTTTTTTCATAATCAAGTGGAATTTACTGTGCATCAGTGTTTGCTAGTCGTCTCATGTCCTAGTGGTTGGCAACACTAAGAAGAGCCTGGCTCCTGCTCTTGACACCCCTGCCTTTAGATATTTATACATATTAATGAGGTCACACCAGTGTAAATTCAGGAAGTAAATTCCATTGACTCTGTGTTGACAAAATGTTCGTTGGAAGGCCAGTGATTTCTGATACAATTTTTTTTTGACAGTTACTTTGATCATTTCCTGTATCTGACTTATAACACAGATAGAATCATACAACTGTAGAATGTTAAGGGATTAGAATGGACTAAAAGATCATCTAGTCCCAACCCCTGCTTCCACTAGAGCAGGTTGTTCCAGGCCTTATCCAACCCAGCCTTCAACTGCCAGGGTTGGGACATCCACAGCCTCCCTGGGCAACCTATTCCAATGTCTCCCTGCCAGAAGACTAAAGACTTTCTTCCTAATATCTAACCTAAATTTTCCCCCTTTCAGTTTTACCCATTGCCCCTTGCCCTGTCACTACAGTTCCTGACATTGACTCCCTCTCCAGTTTCCCTGTAGTACCCTTCAGTTACTGGGAGGCTGCACAACCTTCTCTTCTTCAGGATGAAGAGCCCCAACTTCCTCAGTCTGTCTTAGTGGGGGGGGGGTTCCGGTCCTCTTACCAACATCGTGGCCTCCTCTGGACTTACTCCAACAGTTCCATGTCTTTCTTATGCTGAGGTCATGGGAACTGTGTGCAGTACTCCAAGTGGGGTCTCATGTGAGCAGAGAGAGGGACAGTCACCTCCTTTGACCTGCTGGCCATGTATATATTTTATTGGCACAGCAGAGAGGGGAAGGGAAAATAATTGCTGTAAGAAAAGAGGAAATGATGTTGGCAACCCTCAAGCTGGTGGAGTTGCTACAAGAGGTATTTGTTTAGTCCTGCTTACATATTGCCTATAAGTCTGTGTGTACCTTTCATGATACATTAGAGGTAATGCTATCCAGGCTTATGTTATAGTACCAAACAAGGATTAAGACATATTTCTGAAGGAGGACAAATTAAGAGAAAAATGTAACTCTGAAAGACAGTTGTTTCCCATGTGAATTTAATGGGTGAGATAAACCGCATGCTGAGTCACACTTTTCCCCCCTGTTAATATCATTTGCTAGAGAAAAAAGCATAAGTAAACTGTTGTGCTATGACAGAGAGCTTCCTTCACCTCATTTAGTCAAATAAAACATGTGCCTAGTTTCTCCTATGAAAATTCAGAATCTGGTATGGCAGGAGGTTAGACTTTCCTGAATTTTGTCTCTCACAGAAGCACAGCAAGGTTATTTATTTTAAATAATCTCCAGGCTGCCATGGGAAAGTGAAAGAATTAAAAATAACAGCAGAAAGCAGGCCCATACTAACAACAGGACACGATAAAAGTAAAATGTCATCATGAAGTGTATGCCATGCTCTCACAGAAACTTGCTGACTTTGTTCCACAAGTTGTTCTAAAAACATACTCCCATGTTCATTTTCATTAGTCTTCTTTCCTTATATATAAATAAAAGTAATATTGCACTGCTTCCATTTAACTATATCTAGTGAATTTTGGATGACTGTCTAGCTATATCCTCTTTTGCTTTACCACTGCCTCTTAGCCCTCTGGAGGATTTCTGATGGCACAAACACAAGTAGGGCGTTGTGATTTAAAATGAAAAGCAAATCTGGTTACTTGCCCGTTTAAAAATTGAAGAATAGGGATTAAGGAATATGACATATAAACAGAATTGCAATTTTTCAAATGGCCCAAGAAAATTATTTTCTGTGTTCCATCAGAATAGTAACTGAATGTTATTGCTTTAGATGCAAAGGAAAATACAGTGAGCCATTAGATCTGATTTGATGATGAATTCAAAAATTTTTATGTTATCTGTAATTCAGATGCACTATTAAGTGTTCTTTCACTGACAAAGCTATTATTACTTTCCTGCTTCCTTACTGTGTAAAAGAAGTCAAGATACCTCCTTTTCTAAAGGCAGGTGTTACTCATTAGAGAGTAGTACAAATAAGAGTAGCACACCCTTTGTTATTCATCTGATGCCTTGAGAAGGCTGACCTTGTGAAATGTGGGGTTGTGTTTTGTGTCAGGTAGAAAAAGATGGCCTTTGTAGTTATGGTTATGAAATGTGTGGAAAAGGCCATAGGGTAATTATAAAAACATCTGTTTAATGAACAAAACGGAAAAAGCATGGAAAGGGGCTTTGGAAGTAATATTTTGCTTGCTTATAAGTGAATCATGTGAGCCTATAAGGTTTTTAATAGAAGGTTTGAACTACAGCTATAGCCTTAACATATATATAGAAAGAATTGTAATCACCCAAATAGAAGGAAGTGAGCTATTCCAAACTAAAATTAAGGATCCTGGAAAAACAAGAGGTAAACCACCATCTGGAAGCTGGACGGCATCAATAAGACTGATTTATAGACTTCAAGAGGAAGACTGAATCTCTCATCTTTGGTGTTTTTCTTCAGAAAAAGGAAATCTGGATGCCACCACCACTGATTTATGTCCTGGGAACCTCAGCATCACAAGATGTTATTTCTGACTTCACTGATTTCATACCTTTTGAAGTATAGAAAATTTAACATCATCAATAGAAATTGATCACAATAGGTATAGAAATTATATTTCAAAAATAGAAATTAGGAGGAAACTAGAAAAAAAGGTTGCTGAGAAGTGATTATGGAAAACCTCAACAAATACCAGCAGAAAATCAACGGTCGGCGTGCAGTTGGAGGGGAAACCCCCACTGTACCCAGCGCTGTTTGCTCACACTTTACCATTCTGTATTAATTAATAAATTGATTGCTGCTTGATATATTGGCCGAGTCAAGCTCTTTATTTATAACAACCTGAAACAGAGACTGGACAGAACTAGAGAATAAAGTAGATATTTATTCAAAGGCCTTTAGGGTACACCTTGAGCAGTACAAGAGCCTGACCAGGGCTACACCCAAGGTGGACTTAGAATGGTCACAAAATGGACGACCAACTTTTTAATGTTTTGGTCCATTTGCATATTGGGTTTTAATTGTCGAATTACAGCTCCAGGTTGTGAAGTCTCATCCTTCTTGTTTGCCTTCTTCAGTCCACCATTGTTTATGGTTTGGGGCCTGAAAGTTGTACTCGTTGTCCTCGGTCTTCAGCAGGAAAAGGATTTGTCTACCTACTCTGTGAAGAGAGCTTCCTAGCACTTAATGAGGCACAGAACTACACTCCTAGGCAACACAGAATCTGAAAAACATGAAACCTAAAACTTAAGGCGTCACATCCATAGTGGTTTGTTGATGTGTCTCACTGGGGAGAAGAGTTTATTACAGAAATATTTGATTAATAAAGCCTCATGGAAATATGAAAAGGCAAACCAGACTACAAAGGAGTGTCAGGATTGTTCTGTTTCTCTCCATTCTTTGAAAGATGATGACATTTAATTCCAGTTTATATATGTACTGAGATTTGGCTTAGAAGTAGTTTAAAAATATGTTTTTGAGCATTTATGAAAACACGGGTTTGCAGCTCTGCACTTCCAACATTAAGAAAGTCATTGCAACAGGATAGTGGGATTTCTCTGGCTCTTTCACAATGTTTTTGATTTAAGAAATTAAATAATTTGTAGAACAGATGTTTCTAGAGGAAAAAAAATTGAAATGCAACTCCTTACAACACTATGTAATTATGCAAACAAGAAAGACATTGCACAGCTTACATCTGGACATGAATCAGTTCTCAGGAAATCTCTCTAACTAGAAGCTCCCTGAGAAGCTCCCTGCACAAGAGCCTGCAGTTGGTGGCAAGTCGAAAGTCAGAGCACACAAGGACTAGGACTTGGTCCAGTTCCATTGCAATCAATTAAGAGATTCCCTCAAACTGACTGAAATTAGAAAAACCTACCAGCTTTTCACTTATGAGAACCTAGTATTTTATAACTAGACTGCTGTATCAGAAAGTTGGTGTCTACTTGGTGTCAGATTGCCAGATTCAATTTGCAAGGTACAAGAGCCAAAAAGAACTGGTTTGAAAGGCACATAAAGGTACCAGCATCAGTCTGCTCCACAACAGCTACCATGCACATCATATCAATCTGAAGCTCCCTCAAAGCAGATTTGTAAAGGTTAGTGCACATACACTGACTTGGGCACTTACAGCTACAATTAACACTAAATGGGTTTATGAAGACTAAAGCCCACAAAGAAAAACATTAGTATGTGTCACTGCCATTCAGCTCAAGCCCATCTGCACTAGAGACTCATGTTGTAGCTCTTCACCTTGTTTTGATGGGGCTGGATTTAAAGTCCTAACTCATATTGACAGTAGCAGCTTAAGTAAGCCATCTGCCCACTCTGACTACCTAGAAAGACCAAAGAGCAATTCTCCTAGTCCGACAATCAAATTGGACACATGTTTATTGCTACAACATGCAAGAGAAGCCAGTCTTTAAATATATGTAGTTCTCATCCCCAGGAGAAAGGCAGTTTTTCATGAGAGAGGCTCCTTGGGTGCCTCAAGTCACCTGCTAGGCAACAGGGTTAGAAGTGGCCCAGCCTTACTTCACAGGTATATTGACAAACATGTCTTCTGCTACAAGACCTCCAGTACCACAGCAAGACACACTGCTTTCAGTTTATTGAGCTGATTTGCTGCCATGAGAACCTAATTAGGTGGAGGAATGAAAAGACACTGCTGGTAGTGTCCATAGTGTTAAACATCCCAAGAGGTGCAGCTGCTTTCCAAGCAACACCCAGTAGTCAGTAAAATAAGAAACATACCTACAACTAATAAACATGTAGTGCTATGCTGCTCTTTTATTGCTCCAACAGCTATATCTTAGCATCACAACTGTGCATGATATTCAAACAGAATCTGAGTAAGCAGAGAACAGACATTGTTCCCTACCTAAGGGAAGCAGAGAGCTGCACAAAGATGAACAGAGTGGAGGGTTAAACTGTCAGAGCAGAACAGTAGTAAGTAATATGACAAGAATAGTATAAACAGGCAGGTTTGCAAAGACAAGGTCAAGATACTTGAAATTATGTGAATTATAAAGTAAGCAGTACCATGAAGGTAAAATCTTGCCAACATTTTGTATGAATAGAGTGGGCCTCTCCTTAATACAAAAGTATTTCAGTCCTTTAATAGCCTTTGGTATCTTGCCCTGCACTCACTCCAGTATGTCCGTGTCTTTCTAGTTCTGTGGGCCCAAAACTGGATTCAGCATTCCAGATCTGCTGAATGCAGAGGAAAGATCACTTCCTTTCACATGCTGGCAGTGGCCTTCTAGTGCAGGCCAGGATGCTGTTGGCCTTTTTCATCATAAGGGCATATTGGTGGTAAATTATAAGCTTCTTGCTCCCAAAGACCCTAAGGCTTTTCCTTGCCAAGCTGTTCTCCAGCCCCCAGAATGTACTGATGGCTGGAATTACTCTTATTCTAGTGTAAGACTTTGTGTTTCCCACTGTTGAACTCTATGAGATTCCCCTCTGCCCGATTCTCCAGCCTACCAAGGTCCCTTTCAGTGGCAGCACAACCCTCTGATGTAACAGTCACTCCTCCTGGTCTCGTATAACATGTGAACTTGCCATAGCAACACTCTGCTCCACCATCCAGAGAGTTAATAAGGAACCTCAACAGTGGTGGCGCCACTACTGTTCCCTGAAGTATAATGAACTTGCTTCTAGCTTGATTTTGTGCCACATATCACAACCTCTAGACCTGATTGTTCAGATAATTTTCAGTTCACCTTACTATCCATTTATTTATCCCATACTTTGTCAGCTTGTCTTGTTTGAACGTTGTGAAAGACAGCATTAAAACCCTATTACAGCCAAGGTAAACAATGTACCACTGCTCTCCATTCATGCAGCAGGCAAGGCAACTCACTGTGGAAGGTTATCAAGTTGGTTAAGCATGACTTTCCCTCTGTATGTGTATGGTGGCTACTTCTGATGACTTTTTGTCCTTTCTGATATTGGAAATGGTATCCAGATTAATTGCTCCATCATCTTCCTGGGGGCTCACCTGAAGCTGGTTGGCCTGTTGCTCTGATGATGTTCTTTTTCCACTTTCTGGAAGATAGGTGTGACATTTGCTCTTTTCCAGTCTTGAGGAACGTTCCCAATTTCCATCACCTTTCAAAGATTATCAAGGGTGGACTTTCAAAGACATCAGTCAGCTTTGTCATTGGTGGAGTATGTAAGACCTACATGTCTATGGGCTCCTTAAACTGGTCCTTTGAAATGATTCCTGTGCCTGCTGGAAAGTGGCTTCCAGCCAGTCCCGGCTGCCCTGGCTGGGAATCGTTTCAGATCCGGTTAGGCAGTAGCAGGCGGACCAGCCACTACCCCCCGGTGCATCAGGAGCTACACGAGAGCTGTTGGTGAGGCTACAACGAAGGTAGGAAAAGGAGACTTCGTGGCAAGATGGAGTTTATTGTCACCTGCTCTGCATGCAGGGAGCCGCAGTAGTCCGAACCAGAGGGGCGGGGTTATTGCTTATAAGGGACCAGGAGAAGGGGGCGGACACAAGAGGGAAAACCAGTCAGGGGAGTGGGGATGGCACACAGACAACGAATAGGGAACGAGGGGTGGGGGATTTCCCAGCCTGTTCCAATCAGGGACTGACTTTCCCTGATCTTTCTGGAAAGAGGGGAGAGTCCTTCCCAGAGATTGACAAGCACAGGTGCTGCACAAACATGTGCAGGGGGAAACCATCTGGGAGAGGGAATAGGGGAAACATGGACTAAACCATTACAGAACAAATTAATATTAACAATGAATAAAAAGACAGAAAACACGCCGCTACAGTCCTTCTCCACCCAGGCAAAGTTTTTTGCTCCAGACAAGTTCTCTAGTTCAGCCTATTGCTCTGGTTGCAGAGCCTTGAGATTCTTGAAGGTTAAGATTGTTTTATTGCAACAGACCTAATAAGGTGCTCCAAATTTACTCATAATCCAAGGTGGAGAGCTTGATTTAGGTGCATACAAATACAGTGTAGAGATAGGTGTCTTTCTGATAGTTGAAACAGTAGTATGTGGCTCTGCACGGATCATTACTTCCTCAGAAACACAAGAAAAACTAGAACTAGGCTTTTGATGCCTTACCATTTGTTTTCTTAAGAATATGCTTTGCTAAAAGGAGTCAGAGGAAATGCACAGAAAAACCTCTTCCAGCAGGTTGTATTTCTATAAAGATGGTGAAGTCAACATTTTTGTGGTGTTCAAAGAGGTGTATGAAATAATAAGGGAGAATGTGCTTGAAGGATGCCTTTTAGTTCTTGGTACAAAACTCATTCATTATCAGGAAGAAAAAGCCTTATGCAGAGACAGAAGAAAAAATTACCTATTTGCAAGTATTTCTAGAACATATTTGCAAGCCAGGTCATTAATTCCCCTTTTCAGAATAAAGGCTTATTAACAAAAGCAAATGAACAAACAAAAAATGTTACCACATAGAACTGCTGAAGCCTGCAGAAGCCTCAAATTCCTGCCGTATTAAATTAGGTTAATCTACTCTTGTCTGGCATCCATGTCAACAAGGAAGATGATTGAGGTCATTGTGAGGCTACTCAATCATCTTTGAAATACCATTTGGAAGGGTTCCTTAAGCCTGAATAAGGGCAATTACCATTCATATCTTCAAGTACAAGTTCACAGAAAAACATTTTGAATTCCTCACTAGTGAAAGATTAAACAGAATCTCCACAAAGCAATGACACATATGTTTGACTTCATAGTTTCTCCTTGTTGTAGTGTGCTGCATGTGAAATTCTTACATCCAAAGGAAGACTTGTCAGCCTGCCTGACAGGACTGTCCTGAGAGAAAAATTAGTTCTCCACAGATGATAACTTCCTAGCCTGTCTGATAAAACTGATTGCAACTGTGTAGGTAATAAGCATCTTCCTGCCTTATAATCTCACCCTCATCTCTGGCATAACTGAAGAGCCCTATTTAACTTACAGCAGAAACTGTAAACTTCCCCAACACCATCAGAAGTATTCAGTGAAAAATTTTTCTTTGGTAGTATATTTGAAAATGCATTCAGTAAATTAGTTTCCAATTAAATCTTCTGGAAAATCTGTATTACATCTTTGTTCTACAGTTTGGATTTGAAGGTTACTTTGCAATATATTGTCTTAGTATTTTAGTATCACTTCTGAATGTGGGACTTCTGCAACTCCTAAGGTAGTAAAACTAATAGAAATATTAGCAAATTTTCTACCACTTCTTTCATGTATTACAGTCCTGTCGGCTTCCTTAGAAACAATGAAGCAGCGGCCTTTTCTGGATCTGATTTACAGACACAAAAGCATTCCATGAGGTGCAGAATGAGTATTTCACCTTGCCCAAACCCAATACAGGTCACAAAAAGTTGAGAAGAATCTGACTGCATAGAAACAACTCACACAAAGTACAAATAAAAATAACTCTTGAATTCTATTTCTGCTGTAAACTGCTTTTCAAAGTGTGATTATTTTTTTATGGTTTAATTGAACCTGAAAAAAATGACACCACTTGAAATACAGGGATTGTTGAAGCCCATACTGAGTAGAAATCACAATTTACTGCAGACTGTTCCAAGGTAAGGAAATTGAGTTAAGAAGGCTCTGGTAGAAGGAAAAAGCCATTATCAACAGGGATTTTTCTTTTTACCTTTTTAATTAATTGGCATTTTTAGAAGAAAGGTAGTTTGACTATATGGAAAACTGAGTAGTCAAGAGTTTTTGAAGCTCTTTTGAAGCTCTTGGATCTGCCAAGATTTTCTCATTTCCCTCCTAAAACAGCAACAGGTTTATGATTGAATTCCATACAGAAGTATTGCACCACTTTCCCCTATCTAAGTGACCAAGTAATCTACATTCTGAACACATAGAAAGCACCCACTCAGCTGCCTTATCACAAAATACATTACCTTGACCTTTTTTCCCTGGGTAATCAAGGCAGTAGCACCTATGTGAATGCTTATTTTTCTGGTCAGAGTTCAGTTTTCTTTCTAATACTTGCAAGTAATAGAGACCTATTTCCTTGCAACAGCACACCTAGACTCTGGAGGAAAGTGACAGATGCAAGATCCCTCTTACAGTGGGAATTTGTGACTAACATGCACAAACCTGCTGGGAAAGGGTTTAGCTATGACCTCAGCCCACAGATTGTAATGATGAGTAGGTCAGTGATAAGCGATGTCAGCCAGGCAGGCCAGGAGGCTTAGATATAGACTGGCACTTCCACAGCACTGCTGAGGCACAACTGACAGCCCCGAGCTAAGCTGACAAACAAACATTTTGTTTATTCTCACTGTTTTGTGTGTCACGGGTTTCTGCATCACACACTTTTCAACTGTTCCTCTGACAACAGATATATTATTTCTTTCCTATGGGTCTCCCTTATGCCTTTTATAATCATCTGGAGGCTTCTTAAAATAATAATTTACATTTACACACCTCTCAGAAAAGTAAGAGTATTAGCTCTCTTCCTCTCTGCTCTCAATTTAGAGTGTACTCTTCTCCCTCCTCTGTTACTACAGAGTAGAACTAAAGTACAACCAGATTAGAGGGGATGGTGTCTACTTATTCCAAATGCCAATTCAGAGATGCCAAAGACCAGATATTTTATATTGGTATTGTGTTAGTTCAGCACATTTCTCATACTGATTTGTAGCTGCAAGAATTCAACAGATATGTAAACTAAACAATAATGCCTTGAATAAGCCACCTATAAGATTTCAGTTTGACAATTAGATGTGAAAATCTTATTTTAGTAATTAGCTCAGTATCATCCAGCAATGTGGGGGCAAAAGCAGCGAATCTGAACCAGCTGATTTAGGGACCAGCTTTCTCTTCCCTAGAGCTTTGGTCACTGTTTACCTGCTGTCTTGTAAAACACAGGATATACAGACTAGGAAAGTCACCTCCACTATATCTAGTACAGTCTGGGGCAAGTTTGCTCTTGAGGGGGATATTTTACTGACTGTTCAATAAGTATGCTGAAAGAGGGAAAAATAATGACTGAAAAATCTTAAAACTAGCAGCCTCTATAATTTGAGGGTTGTATAGCCCTAAACATGTGCTTTTGTGTCATGTGTATTGTTAAGTCAAAAATTGCAAGCCAGTGCACCCATCCCAGTGACACACGCAGGGTTGGAACATAGAGATTTATGAGATTGAGCTTTATTGATCATAGAGATCTGAGTTCCTTCAGCTCAGGAAATAACTGAAGAAGACAATTGTGCAGAAGGAGGGAGAAAATATACTAATTGTAGGCCTCTAGCTAAATTCTAAATCTTCACCAATTTTGAATATGTTCTAATGGACCATAGTCCTTCACTTCTGATTTTTTAGGGGAAAAAGGATGATGTTTAGTATCATCTGCCTTCTTCTCATGCAGATCCCTTATTTATAGCCACATTTGTCTCATATTATTCATAGCACTAGGGAAAGGTTCTTCGAGTTTCATAATTCAGTCCCCTCAGCTGCTATTTCCAGCAGCATTTCTCATGAAACCAGTGTCCTTCAAGTTCCTCTGTCCCCCAGCTTTCAGTCCAGCTTCTTATGCTCCTCAAATTTTTGTGCTTCACATCACTCTCAGCAATCCACTGGCCCAGTATCAGCCAGTGCCACTTTATTCTGTCACTCTTCCCTAGTTTCTCCTTATATCTTTTCCCTTCTGAATCTCTTCCGGCCTCTGTAACCCTTAATCACCATTTGTCAGAAAGAATTGTGTCACTCACATCATCCCAGCCACCCCTCCTAAATATTGTATGCAATCTCCATCTCTCACTTCTTCCTGTGGAAGTAGTTTAAACAGTTACTTAAACTCCACAAGATCAGGTGAAAGGACAAGTCAATCCATTACTGTAATTTACTGAATTGTTAGCCCATCTGGACTCATTTACAGTACACAGGCTTGTTCTCAAAGTTACATGAGAAAGTTGGTCTGAGCAAAAGGGAAACATGCTAGTCTCCTTAGCTTGTCAGAACTTGTGTGGAAACTAAAATGCAGATGTTGGACTAAAATAAAGACAATCTGCAGAAATCAAATTCTTGCTGTCACCACAAGGAGATGTACTGCCTGTCACTATTGTCTGGATGGCCCAATAAAAAAATTACACTGTCATTGGTAGTAAGAAAACTAATGTTAGCATTGCAAGGCCACAAGAACCATGGGCTGTTATGTTTTTTATTAGTGTGAGTGAATTTACTCAGTGCAAACTGAAGTTGGGTACCCTTGGTCATAATCTAGAATTTAAGTGTGGGATAATGCCAGGGACCCTGAATATATGTGCACAGGCTAAAAACAGAGGCCACGAGACTATAAACATCTCACTGGCAATCAGCTTCTGGTTCTTGAGGAATTATAATCTTAAGGGCTGAGAACACTGATTTGGGCATAACAAGGAGGATGAGGAAGCAATCAAACAACAAGTGCATATAGTTTATGCACTGCTTATGAATAAGACAAATAAATTATGTGGCCATGGGAAGTTAACAGCCCCAGCACTGCAGAGTATATCATCCAAGGAAAGGAGACCAGAGAATTAAAATTCACTGACAAACTCAAGCATTTTTGAAATACACTAGATCTTGATACTTGAAAGAAATTGCTGCTGGCAAATGGTTGTCATCATTGGATCATCATGGAATTTTCTTCCTAAAAACTATGTCAAAGCTGCAAGCACATGATCTGTTTCAATCAGCAAGGCTCTTCAAATATCTTTTATAATGCCAGTAAAGTTTTAGGGCTGTATAGAAGTCTGAGTGCATGAAGTACACGCACTTCTTGTCTCAAGCTCTGTAATTCCTGAATAAAGCATTACTGCCCATAAATTCAATTTGCCTAGTGTGATAACTATCAGCGTGACAACCATCACACTGACAAGCCCTGAAATGGTCAAGCAATTGCACTAAACAATCATTGTAGGCCCCTTCCAGCTGGAAGTATTCCATTGTATTCTATGTATGCTTCTCATTATTGTCCATAAATGCATCCATTAAATCCTCAGCATGAGTTGTCTCTCCCACTGAAATAAATGACAAACCTGCTACAGAACCAGGGTTTTATACATCACACAGGAAAACAGAGTCTCACAGAATACAATGTTGGAATTGTTGTGGCCAGACCTTCATTAGGAAGTGTTAGGGAGTGTAAAACTGCCTGAGTTGAAATAGTTCAGTTTCTGTACTATTATATTTGTTTCTTACTTTCATGCTTTACATTAGAAAAATATATATATATGTATATATATGTATGTGTGTATGTAGTATATGTATATATGTGTGTGTGCATGTGTATATATATATATCACTGTATATAATCTTACCTTCAATTCTACTGCTTTAATACTGAATAATTAAAAGCACAGGAGTTCAGACTTCTATCATTTTTAGGCTATAATACGCAAAATATTGTTCTGTCATTGCAAAATCATTCCAGAAGTTAATTACTTGTGTTTTGGAGGCATTTTTTTCCTGCTTCTTTACCTGATGATTGAACAAGGAACTTGCCCCAAGAAAGAAGGGTGTGTCTGTTCTGTGGAAATGGTGGTAAATGTTTGTGCAGGAAGAACCTAGAGCACCTAAGGAACTACAAGAACAACTGGGCTTTTGACCTCAAGCCGTGTAGTTTAGTTGGAGAAATGTCACATAGAGTAGGTTTATTAAAGTGTAAACTAAAATTCAGTGAGATGAATTAGAGACTTGCTTCAAATACCACAATTAAGAAATGCTTAATGAGCTGCTCTTTCAATCAGTGAACTTTTGGAGTAAACTTCATTATAATTATTCTCAGTGTTTGTATGCATGCAGTATTACATCCACAAATTGTTTTGCATAGCCAATATTGTCAGGTGTTTTCATAAAGTGTTAGTTAATGTTTAGTATCCTGAAGTTCAACAGTATGGCTTTCAATTTTAAAAACTATACTGTTTATAAAATTGCATTATACTGTTACAGCCCATATAGGGAACATCAGTTATACCTGCAGTATAGTTTCAACCTTCTATTCTTTTCTCTGGAAAATTTTTATAAGAACATTAAGGATGTATTACTCATTGCATAAATGCAACCTTTTTTACAGGTATTGTATTTTACTCAGATTTTTTCTGTGACAGTCACCCCTAAAAAAACTATGCCTGCATTTGTATCCACCTGTGACGGTAGTCAATGTAATTGACCAGTAGAAATGGTATGAGTTCTGTTGTCAGGAAACTTTCTCATCTGTGAGACAGCCTCAGGAAACTGACCTGTTTCTGGCTGGGTTTATACAGATACAAACATTTTTTATGATCTGCAATTCTTGGTCACACAAAGAAAAAAAAATATTTATGTGGTGTTCTCACCATAATTTACAAAATTCAATCCTTTGTAAAAGACAGCAGCCATTTCGAGAACCACTGGCATATTGCAGTATATCGCTCATCAAGGCCATTTCTGATTTGAAATTGAGGCAATTTCTTAAGCTACCTCTCATGTAGTACTACACAGCTTGGAGTCTGGTGGTTGTGTTCAATCAGTCACTGCAGTCTGCAAGAAGGATGCAGATCTCCTTGGGGAACAGTCAAAAGCAGCAGAACTAATTACTGTGGTACCAACATTGTGTATCAATGAGGCTTTGAGACTGAACTCAGCTTCATATCCCTCATCAAAATAAAACAAACGAGACAAAACAAACAAACAACCCACCACACACTTGATCATAAAATCGTAACAACTGAAATTATTGATTTTCAGTTCCATTAAAAACCTCACAGATAGGCCCAGAATGTCACAAGTGTATCTGCATGTCAGTCAGAGAAGGATTTTGGAGTAAAATAATCTCAGAAGTGGCCTTAGCCATTGCTTCACGTTTTACCGTTTTTTTCATCCACGTCTCTACAAGTCCTGAAAGGAGCATGTAGTGTGGTGGGGGTCGGTCTCTCCTGCCGTGCCTGCAGGGAGGCCAAGAGGAAATGACCTTAAGGTTAGACAGGGGAGATTCAGATTAGATACCAGAAAAAAAAAAAAATCACTGCCAGGGTGGTCAGGTATCGGAATACGTTTCCCTGGGAGGTGGTGGACTAACAATCCCTGGAAGTTTTTAAGGGTCTCTTGGTTGCAGCACCCAGTTGGTGTGCGTTTACCGGGAATCCGCTGCCGTGGCGGCACCCGCAGGCATCACCGCCACACTACGGGAAGCGCTGACGAGGCGGTGCCGCGGCGCCCCCTGCCGGCCGGCAGGTGGCCCTGAGGGAGGGAGTCCACGCCCGTCAGCGGCGCCGATTGGCTGCGGCTGGGAGGAGGTGCGACGGGGCCGGAAGTGGTGGCGCGATTGGCTGCGGCTGGGAGGAGGTGCGGCGGGGGCTGGGAGAGGCGGCGCCGATTGGCTGCGCCTGGGAGGGGACGCGGCGGGGCCGCGAGCGGCGACGCAGTCGCTGGCGGGTCGTGGCACAGGCGCCATCTCGACATGGTTCGCGAGTTCGAGCTATGCCCCGGGCGGCGCGTTGGTGGCGACCAGCCCTGCTTTATCATCGCCGAGATCGGGCAGAACCACCAGGGCGACCTGGACATCGCCAAGCGCATGATCCGCATGGCCAAGGTGCGCGCGGGGGAAGGCGGGTGAGCGAGAGCGCCGGGGCGCGGCCGGCGGACGCACGGGAGGGTTTGTTCCAAACACAGATTGTCTGCAAGGAGACCCTTGCATTTGACTTTGGTGAAGGGTTTGGAGGGTTTGTCCTGTGAGGAGCGGCTAAGGGAGCTGGGGTTGTTCAGCCTGGAGAAAAGGAGGCTCAGAGGTGACCTTATCGCTATCTAAATTTGGGAGGAGCTTGTAGCCAGGTGAGGATTGCCTCTTCTACCAGGCAACCAGTAGAGAGGACGTGGCCTCCGTGTGCCAGGAGAGGTTAAGGCTGGACATCAGGAGGAATTCCTTCACAGAAGAGCTGAACAGACATCGAAATGGGCTGCCCAGGGCGGTGGTGAAGTCACTGTCCCTGGAAGTGTTTAAAGAAAGACGCTTGGTGCCATGGTCTGTTTGACAAGGTGGTGTTCAGTCACTTCAAGGTCTCGATGATATTAGAGGTCTTTTCTAACTAATTCATTCTGTGATCTTGTGTCATGGCTGCAGCCGCGCAGCTGAGGCACGGGCTCACGGGGAATTTAGGAAGTATCAGGCAGCTACTGAACTGTCTCTAATGAACCTCCCGTTTGACTTGGTTAACATTAGGGTTTTATTGCAGTAAAACTTGTGTCATTGATTTACTAAAATATGAATACCGATCTAATATCGATACCCAACTGTGACGGACAAAAGACTCCCTAACTGTTAAAGTTAGAAAGTGTATGTTTATTACGACGCCGGGCAGCGCTGGCATATTTCCCTAATGAGCGCTACAAAGATCACAGGTGATTACAAAGCCTTTTATCCACAAAAGTGTTGAGTACACAAAATACAAATGCATATTCATACCCTTGTCACCTCCCTTCTCCGCTTCGTATGCTAATTAACAAAAGGTTATTAAGCATGCGTAGTTTGTTCCCTGAAATGAGTCGGGGGTCTATTCTGAGGAGGGGTCACTAGAAATGAGGAAGTAAAATGAGTCTTCCTCGTTCTAACCTTTCAACCTTTTGCTGTGTCATGATTCATGGATCCTTGGTAGGACTCCCTGTTTCCTGTTTTCCAGGCCTATTTCAATAGGTTGTTTCTGAAAACAGAAGGTTTGCAATTGTTTTGCATTCCTGGGATATTGATTAGCTTCTGCAAGGAAGCTTTACACCAACACAGAGTTGACAAGCAATGAGTGATTTGATCCAGGATAACTTATCTGAAATCCGGTCTCTTTTTAACCATCCTCTAAGTTTTAACTGATTTCCGCAAAGCTTATCTTCTCAGCTAAGTCAGCAATATACATAGTTTTTCTAAGGTCTTCAAAATTAGTGTCTCATCATCCTGTAAGACAGCCAAACTGCTTTCAAATTCCATGTTATATCTATTAGCTAGAAAACCACACATCATCACAGCTCGGGACATGGTGTATTCAGTTCTGTGACTGAGGTGTAAGTGGAGACTGCTCTAATGAGGATATATCTTCATGCAAATGAATTATTCTTCCTGGAGGTGTTCAAGAGGTGTCTGGTGCTGGTGATGTGATCTAGGGGTAACTGTGGTGATGCTGGGTGGGTAGTTGGACTGGATGATCTTAAAAGTTTTTTCCAGCTTTGAGGATTCTATGAATTTCAGATTCATACTCCTTGTTTCACAGAATCCTGTGTCCTTCTTTAATGTAAAATTATCAGTGACAGCTAATCTGGGAAAAACACCACAGAAGTCAACTCTTTGAATTAGCAGCATGCATAGCTAAGTGGTTTGTAGGTTTTATATGATTTCTCTCAGCTGCTGCTCTATTAAGTGTATTGGAACTTTGAAATAAAAGGATACATGTGTATGTAGGTCCACAGTCACTCTGTGTTCATTACCATTTCTGTGACTGCCGTAATGATATTGTGAAAACTGCACAACAGATGAGCACATCAGTTCCTCACTCCTTGCATTCAGAGCTAGGATGAGTGCAGTTTCATTTGCACTTCCACTCATTGTGCACCGCTTGTTTTGCAGGACTGCGGAGCAGACTGTGCTAAGTTCCAGAAGAGTGAACTGGAGTACAAATTCAACAAGAAAGCCTTAGAAAGGCCCTACACCTCTAAGCACTCCTGGGGAAAGACCTATGGGGAACACAAGCGCCACTTGGAGTTCAGTCATGACCAATATAGGGAGCTAAAGAAGTATGCAGAGGAGATTGGCATTTTCTTCACAGCTTCTGGCATGGATGAGGTATGTAAGCCATAGTGGAATGACAAGGGGAGTCTGGCTGTTGTGTCTGTTGGGTATTATGTGTGATAGTTCTTACATATAAAGAATGTGTGGACAATCAGTTTCTAACTGAGAGACCTAGAGTAATTTGCCAGTTCACCTGTGTCTCTACAATGGTTGGCTCAATATTTTAGAAAACTTGCCACATGTTTTGAGATACTTATACACAGTAAGAAATATTAGGGACAAGGCTTCATTTTGACCTTCATAAACAATTGAGGCTTTGAGAGTGTAGATCAAGATTGCAATCAGACTGCTCTCTGGTGCTGTCTAGTGTGTTGGTTTCAGACATATCAAACTTCTTTCTGTATTTAAACCAGATTCCTTTTTTGATCTAATCCCTATTATTTCCCTCTTTCTTTCCTCCCTCCTTGCTATTTACTAGACCCCTGCCATGTTTCTAAGCAGCAGAAGTGTTTATGCCCCTACTTCTTTTACTAATGTCATGAAGGGGCTCAGGACCTTGCCCTGTTACTGCTGAATCATTTACTGATTTTTGCCAGGGGGTTCTTGACCAGTCAGTCACCAGCTTCACAGCTCCACAAAACTCCTCCTGCTGTTCCCCCTAAAGACATGTATACTTGTAATTGTTACATGTTGTTTGCCTCAGAATGATGGTAGTGACAGTACTAACAAATGCAACATACAGTTGAAGTGTGCAAGCTCTGAAAGTCAGGTAGCACTTGAACTTCAGTACAGATTAGGGATTACAGATTTATTTTTCTTTGTGGCCTAGAAAATACAGAGAACCAAACTGAAAGAGACCCTACCAGAAGTCAGCTAGCCACTCTTGCATATGGCCAGCAGAGCAATGTCCCTGGCTTTCTGCAAGTAGACATATCCAGGATAGGACAAGGATGTGATTTACTTAATGTTTTAAGGCGATCTATTCAGTGTGTCACTCTTGCAATCAGAGACAATTCCTGATACATCAGTGTTACTGTTATTTCTTAAAATTTGTTCTCCCTTTTCATCTGACAATAGACAAATATGTTTTGTGTGAATGGCAGTAGCTCAGTGCCAAGGATTCAGAAATAGATCTGTGAAGAGAGTGTGGTGATGTTTCTTTTATTGTTATCTTCACATTTAGGAGACCTGCTGAACAACATACACTCCTATAAGAAAGGAGTAAATGAACCCAGGAGTCTTGGACTTCTGTATCTGGGATCTTAAAGACCCACGTGCCTTTGGAGAGAAAAAAACCCCCAAACTCTCTCTCTGATGGTTAAAACCTCTGTTTTCTAAAGGCTGTAGTGCAACACAAAACACCTTTTATAGGCAGCAGCTAAGATCACTTTATGCTACTGGGATCCCTCTTTTTTTCTGCTTTGCTCCTTTGTATGTGGCTTCATCAGCTAATTAACAGAACTGATACATGTTCCTGCCTTCTTTTTGAGCAGTAATTACATTACACAGCTCCTAAGAATTCTGATGGCATTTCTGCGAGACAGGTTTAGAACTTAAGGAAAATATTGCATAATTGACATGAAAAGTCTTTGAGAATACATTAACTTCTGAAAGTTTTTATACATTAATTTCTGTAAGTTTAACATAATCTTCAGAAGTCCAGTTAAGTCAAAGAGGTTAAATTGTGTGTTTAACTATATGAGGAAATTAATGAAGTGATATGTGAAGTAAATACAAAGGCTATGAATAACTTCTTTATTGATTCTGTTCCAGTGTGTACTGGACACAAAGCAGGATCTCATTCAATCACTCCCTTTGATGTCATTCCTGTTATTTGAAATTACTTCCTGGTACTCAAATCTCTTGAAGAAGAGCTGCTAATTTTCAAGAGATATTTACCTAATAAAGAGTGGCCTTAGGTACAAGGTCTACCTGTCATACTTAATTTTTTGCCATCTCCTGAGATAAGATCTGTGCCTTTTTAATATAGAATACTCATTGTCTTTATGCACAATGCATCTGAATAAACTATATTAAATAGATAATGAATAGAGAGGTTATACATCGCAGGTACAAGAAACTGAATTTCCATTATACTGATGATAGAAAAATTTGACTGAGTAAGATGTCATTATTTTCATGGACGTTAGTATTCTTTCTCTGACACTATGTAAATTTAACTGCAACAAGGAAAGAGCTGAAGAAATTAAAAGTGTTTGTGGAAGGTTGACAGGGGACAAAGGTAACTATTTCATTATTTTGCCCAGAGGTGAATAGAGGATTTAAATGCCTCTTGCCTGCAATAGATTTGGAATTTAAAGTTTCTTCTGATTAAGTACTAATTTATAAAAGGCCACTTACTGATGTAATACCTGTTTTCAGAAAGCCTTTAATACTTCTTGAATTTTCTTCAATATAGCACACATATTTTTAAACAAAGGCAGAGTATAATTGGCATTTAAATAAACAGTTTTATAGTCTTTGCTTTGGTATACTTTATTGTCTAGTATCTCTCCTAAAAGCAAACTCATTTTGGATTTCCCTTTTTGGGCACTTTTGTTTGTTTTTTTTTTCCTGGTGCTTATTTACTATGCTCATACTGGTTTTGAGTGTGATGAATATATTCTATTGCCTGTAGTTTTAAACACTCCATGGCTTAATATTTCTGACCTGCAGGATGTGTGTGGCAGGAAAACTGTATGTGTGCTTGTAGCACATTTCTTCTTCAACAGGCAGACTTCCATCTGCAGGTAGTTGCTCTCTCTGGTAGTGTTTAAAAAAAAAGAGAGAAAAAAGCAAGAGTGCTGTAGTACAAGTTCATCTTTAAGCTGAGGTGGACCTCACTTGTAAGCAGCAGAATCTACAACTGGTGTGACCAGCTGTGGTGGGAGACCAGAGACTGCCTTGAGACAGTGATCCCAGTCAAAAATCTGCACTAAAATAGAACTATGAAAGAAGGCATCATAATTATACTCCACCTGGAGGGAAATCAGAAACTAATATTGTCAGGATAGCAAATATTACTTCAGGAGCAGTGGTTTTTGGGGAGATGTCTATAATACTGACCTGTTTAATTAAGCTTTGGGTTTGCTGTGTTAAAGGGTTGTTTATTTCCAAGCACAGTAGTTCTTTATCCCTTGATCCAGCTGAAGTGGAGTGTTAAAACACAGTGATTTCTTCTCCATGTAGATGGCTGTGGAATTTCTACATGAACTGGATGTTCCATTTTTCAAAGTAGGATCAGGAGATACAAATAATTTTCCATATTTGGAAAAGACTGCAAAGAAAGGTAAGAATTTTCTTTGAGCCATCTTGGTAAATATCACGATTTGTCAGTAGCTCAGTTACTAGATTTTTCCTCCAGTGCATTTCTGGGAAAAAGTCTGAAGTTTCTTTAAAAGAAACTCACCCTCACACCTTGATAGAAAAATGATTTACCCAGCATTCTTTTCTAGTTTTACTAAATTAATTTACTTAAAGAATTTAATTTAATTTTGGGTACCTTTCTTGTAGACCTAGGACAAAACCTGTACATATTTTCTAATGGCTAGGTCGCCCAATGGTGATTTCCAGCGGGATGCAGTCAATGAACACAATGCATCAGGTTTATCAGATTGTGAAGCCCATCAATCCAAACTTCTGCTTCCTGCAGTGCACCAGTGCATACCCGCTTCAGCCAGAGGATGTCAATCTCCGTGTTATATCGGTCAGTGAGTAACCCAGAGCATGCTGTGGAGAGGGTAGCAGAGAAGGGCTGTGTCCTTTTACTAAGATACACTTCCATGTCTTAAGGTGTGCTGGAACTTGCTTCTGAGAAGTTACAAGATGTGTCATGTTCCTCTAATTCACAATGCAAGCACTGAAGTAAAAAGATCCACTGGATCCTTTTTTAGCAGAACTTATTTTTGAGGAATATGATAAAGGATATTGCGGGAGTGTTCACAGTTCAATAGAAGAAAACATGACATATGGTTGACCAGTTAACCCTGTGGTTTATAGTGCTAAGAAAAATCATGTAGACTGTTAACATTAAGGTGCATGAAGTAAGAATGTAATTCTAAATAGGGAGCTAGACCAGAAACTTTGTTAAAAAAGCTTCATGTGACTATCAGAGCAATGAAGTAAATTGATTAGACCCTACCATAGTTTCTTTCATTTGAAATATTACTGGGATACACCAAATAGTGATGTAAGAAAGTGTTCCCAAACTGGCTAGTGTTCAAGCACTATCTTAGATCTATGCATACATGGTATATGATTTTTAATAGAATGACACATGGCTGCATTTAAGTGCCTTTAGGATTTGTTGACTGTTCTCTATGCATGGATGAAAAGATTGCTTCAGATTTTAAATACAATGTTGAAGAAGTCTGTTTTGGATACAGATTAAGTTTAACCAATCCACTGGGTTCTTGGATGAAAACAGGATACTATTACTGTTACTTACTGGGGTACAGGCTTTGAAGACCTTGAAAAGGTCTTGAAAAGAACTGAATTAAAAGGAGAAACATAAGTTGTAGAAGAGAACATTCTTCCTTTTTCTTGTCAGTATTGATAATATTAGTCAAATTTGGAATGTGATCGTTGGTAATGCAGTGTGACTTGTTGAATTTAAAAAGCTGTGTTCTCTGCATACCCAACTGCTTTTTTTATGGCACAGTATTTGTCCATTACAGTTATCACTGTTAAATTTGCTTTGTGTTTGAAACTGCTACTTTGGTAATTCAGACCAACTTTGTCGTGATTCAAGGCATATCAGTCTGCTTTTCCTGATATCCCCATTGGTTATTCGGGACATGAAACCGGCATAGCCATTTCAGTGGCAGCTGTTGCTATGGGTGCTAAAGTACTGGAACGCCATGTGACTCTCGACAAAACATGGAAAGGAAGCGACCACCAAGCATCTCTGGAGCCGAATGAACTGGCGGAGCTAGTGAAAGCCATCCGTACTGTGGAAAAAGCAATGGGTTCTCCAATCAAACAACTTTTGCCCTGTGAAATGGCTTGCAATGAAAAGGTAACTTTTGATTTTGGTTTGTGTAAACCTGCAGCTATTTTAGACCTATAGCTAAAAACTCTATATTCAGAAAAATAGCTTGCAAATTGTTTATTGCAGTAGCGTTTCTGCCTCTGCACTTAAAAAAGTTCACACTGCATAATATTGGCAGTTTTGATTATAACAGAGTCCTATATTTATCATCCAGTGGTTAACTACGTTGAGTAGCAGCATAGAATCATTTAGGTTGGGAAAAACCCATGAGGTCATTCAGTCTAACCTAACACTGCCAAGTCCAACCACTAATGTATGTTCGTAAGTGCCATGTCTACACGTTTTAAATAACTCTGGGATCATGACTCAGCTGCTTCCATATTCTAGACTGTCTGAGTGCTTGAAAAGCCTTTTAGAGAAGAATTTTTTCCTAATATCCAATCTAACCCTTCCCTGACACAGCTTGAGGCCATTTCCTCTTGTTCTGTCAGTTGCTGTCTGGGAGAAGAAACCAACCTCCATCTGGCTACCTCCTTTCAGGCAGTTGTAGAGAGTGATAAGGTCCCCTCTGAGCCTCCCTTTTTCCAAAAACAACCCCAGCTCCCTCAGCTGCTCCTTATAGGACTTCTGCTCCAGACCTCTTCACTAGCTTTGTGGCTCTTCTCTGGATTTACTCCAGCACTTCAATGTCTTTCTTGTAGTCAGGGGCCCAGAACTAGACAGAGCACTTGAGGTGTGGCCTCACCAGTGCCAGGTACTTGGCAGTAGTAATGGGAATAGTATCTCTATGAGAGCTGCTTTTATACTAAATTAAAATAGCAGTCATTTTAATCAGATTCCGTCCATTGTGATTTTGAAAAATTCCCTTGAGCCACTGTCCACTTTCAGAAAACATCTCCATGTTCCTGGCAGCCTGGTTACAGTGAAAGTAACTATGCTAAATTATCTTCATTTGGGATGAGTAATGGAGAAGAAGGCAGTTCTACACAACCTGTTCTCAAATAACTGCAGAATATTTTTTATCCTTTCATGTTATACTAAACTAGCAATGTATTTAACTTAAATATTGTTTCGTTTTTTCCCCCTCCCCTGTAGCTGGGAAAGTCGGTAGTGGCGAAAGTGGCAATTCCTGAAGGTGCAATATTGACACTTGGCATGCTGACGGTGAAGGTGGGAGAGCCGAAGGGATTTCCCCCAGAATCCATCTTTGATCTGGTGGGCCAGAAGGTTAAAAAAAATATTGAAGAAGATGAAACCATCACTGAGCAAGTAGTGGAAAATCATGTAAAAAAAGTGAAATGCTAAAACAAAGCACTCCATTCCATATTTTGCAATGTACTACCACACAATGTGTTTGAGAATAGCAGCATGGTATATTAGAAGAAAGGAGTGTAATTATGAGGGTGCAAACAGGTTAGAATTTTCAGGTTCTCATTAGCAGGAAGTTTCAGAAGCAAGGGGATATAAATTATGAAGAGTTTATTAGAAATTGTATAGCATTGTGCCTAGGAAATGCCATGATCCTCTCTTCTTCATTCTACTTAACCTAAGATTAATTTGGAGTTTTGCCAAATATAAGACCACAGTCTGCTGCTTTTCAGCTTCCCTTTTCTGTTAAGAATACAGTAAATGGTGAGAATTTTGTCTAAATTTTGAATTGTTCTAGCTCTGTATCTTGATATTCCTCTCTCTTCTGCCATTTGCCTCACTCCTGTGGTTGGAGTTGAATACAGATAAGTGAAAGTTTACATACACTGAACAGAAAACTACAAATGCAACCTGGATGGATTTTTTTTTAAGATGAAAGTCTTAAAAGTGTCATGATAAGGCAGTGGGTTGCAGGAATCTGTATTCTGTGGGAAAATGGGCTTCTTGAGAAAGCTACGTCCTTAGCAGGAAAAGAAGCATATGGAATATTTAGAAAGGTCCCATTTAAGGGGCAAGAGAGCCTTTGTGAACTGAAAGGCCAAAAGGCAAGCCAGAGAGATTGAGCATGGAAGAAAAGTAGATCTGAGATGAATCAGTGGAAATAAGCTTAATCTGTGCTTCAGAAATTGTGAAAAGCATTTCTTGCAAGTTGAGTGAAGTCTGGAATATTAAGTTGATTCTGCAGAGCATGTGGATGCCTCTGTTTGGACCTGGGGTGCAACTTCTCAGGTAGGAAGCCAAATGCTGGTGAAGCTTGAGCAGCTTTTTCTGTGCTACCCTGCAAATCCTCTGCATGGGGGTTTTTCTCTTAGCACTGGTATGTGAGATGGCTGAGGCTGACTGCCTAGCTACATCACAACATTAGGCTTCAGCATGATGGTCAGTACACCTTTTGTGTGCTCTACTCTTGCATCCCAGCTTCTCACTTTTCAAGTGAGAAATGCAGTCCCACTTGTATCACCTGCTGCTTTTCCCTTAGACCAGAAGGGAGCCATATAGCAGCAGCTGCAAACGAGTCATTCTTCAATTACCTTGCTTAGCACAGAATTGCTTTGCATTAATTCATCTGCTTTTTTTCTGTGGTGGAATCATTTATCTACATTTACTAGGTTACATGGAACTTGCTACCTTTTGATCATGAGTTGGTGAAGTATCTTGAATTTGGTGGTGAGGGGCTTTGTATCTATAAACTGTTTACTTTCAAAATGTTTACCCTTGTGCAATTCTGAGGAAGCTGTATTCGTATCTTTGAATGGGGAAGCAGAGGTTGAGTCATGTACTTGACTGTGAGCTGTGACTGATGCAGTGTGCTTGCCTTACATTAAAAAACTGCTCAATTGTTAAAAGATTTTTTTTTAATTTCAAATTTGAAAAATAAATTTAGCTTATAAAACAAGCTCTTGTTTCTGCATTTCGGTCTATGGTCAGACATTGCCTTTGATGCAGGGCCTTTAGTATTTGAACACTGTAATATTACCTGATCAGTTTCAAGTAGCAGTGGTTTTTCACTCTTTACTGGGCTGGTCCTGGAGAATGCTGTAAGCAAAGGCTCCAGAAATTTCCAGGACTTTTAACTATTGTTTTTTGGGGGGAGAAATATCTATATACAACTTGCAAGCTCTATCCCCTGGTTTTATGTTAATGTTGCAAATTGGACACAAGGATAAATGGGCTACAAATGCACCTCTGGCCTGGTGTTCTTATTGCACCTGTGAGCCCTGCAGACATTTCATCTGCTGTTAGGGGTTGTACACAGCTTTTTCTCATGATTCCACTCAATGAGAAGAATAGGGCCACCCAGAAGTCCAATAAAGAGTTTCTGTCACATATAAGACCAGCTAATGACTATTAAATGTGGCCACAGCAGCTCCAGCTTAAGAGGTGACCTTTCCAAGGGTCAGTGCCAGTCTTTAATTTTTCCAAGATGACACTTAGATATGAGCTAATTCATGTAGTGCATTTATTATCCAAATCTGACCTTGTCAGTGATAACAATATGCAGTATATAACCCTGAAGCTTGAACCAAATGAAATGTGTTGCCATACACAACTGCAGACTCTCCAGGCTGATGAGGGGAGGGAGTTCATTAAAAAAATTTCAAAAAGTCAATATCCAGGTTCCAGTCTGAGTTGTAATATGTTTCTTTCAGCCTGACTTCTTCCACTTTGCAAGTTGAAAAATACTACATACAGCACTTCAGGTGGTACAGAAACACCTTTTGTAAGTCAAATCATCTTCCCCCATTGAAAAATACATATACATTGAAAAATACAGTTTGTTTTCTTGAACTTACAAGTTGAAAAAAGAACAACAGTAGAACGTATGGTACTTTGAGTGCTACATCAACATCATTTATAAAAGCCAGACCACCTTCCCTCATTGGAAAAAAAAACACATTAAAAATCACAGTTGGTTTTCCTGAACTTACGTTACCTTCTAAAAGCATCATAATTACAACTTTGATACAACAGAGATGAATTAATGTAGGTAATTGCTAAAGTGGCATTAATAGAAAAAGCATGAAATAGGAGGCCTTATTTCACTTTGTTTCTTACGTTAGTTTGCATGTTCTAATGGACCCTTCCCAGAGTCGCAGAGCTGGATAAACTGGTTCTGTGAACTTGGAATGGAAGGTGTGCAAATGAGCCATGCCATCACTAACATTATAGAATGAAAGGATTCCTGCTTCATAATCTAGAAAAATGCCAATGCAATCAGGATCATCTTCTATCAGGATGGGAATTCTCTCTCCCTTATGAAATGCCCAGTACTCACAATCAAACTTCTTAAGGCACCAAGATGCTCTATTCCAGCCCAGTCGACAAGCTTTCAGAGTCTCCTTTCCTGCCAATGGTAGGATAGGCTGCGCCAATCCACCATCCTGCTCCAGCATGAAGTAGGTCTACTTCCCAGTAATGGCTTCCAGAAAGGAATGCGTCTCTACTTAGCACTTGCCATAATTTATCAAATCTCTAGGGACTACAGGGATAAAATATTCTCCTCCAGCTACAGCTTACTTCAAGAAGGTCATAAGACAATTTCAGTCTTGGGTGAATGCTGTCATATTCCCAGGTTGGTGATCTTGCATCTGCAGTCAAAGCCATAAATATACTTGCTACATTTCTCATGACCCTTGGAAGAAGTCCAAGTTACAAAATGCCCACATTCAGAGCCACAGAGCCTATAGCTCCAGAGACACTGGGACTGCAAAAGGCATGCCAAGGGAATCACAGCTGGGCACCAACACTGACGCCTCCACACATTTCTGATCTGGGTCACTCATGGTGATGGGATAAGGAGAAGGCATACACAGAGGATTACGGCCCCTTGGTCTGTTTAGCCTGGAGGAGACTGAGGGGAGACCTCACTGCAGTTGCAACTTCTTGTGAGTAAGAGAGGAGGGCAGGCATTGTGGTGACAATTACAGAATCTGAGGGAATGGCCTGAAGTTCTGTCAGCCAAGGTTTAGGGTAGATATTATGAAAAGGTTCCCCAGAGGGTGTTTGAGCACTGGGACAGGTTCCCCAGGGAAGCACCAACCCTGACAGTTCAAGAAGCTCTTGGAAAACGCCCTCAGACACACAGTCGTCTGCAGCCCAAAGAGTTGGACCCTAGTGATTTTTGTGGGCCCATTCCAGCTCAGGAGATTCTAGGACTCTAATACAATCATATTTACGTTTTAAGAAAAGCAACCGATTGATAGGAGTCATGGTTTTCAGCACTGTCCCAGGCTCCTTCTTTGCAGTGGGATTAAGGCTACTGAAAATGTCTGTACAAAGATGAAAAGGGACAGTTTAGGGAGTCTGCCAGTTTTTCAACTATCATTTTCCAACTTCATGGACAAACTATGTTACTTTTTCTGGGGAGGGCCTGCTCACTCTCTATGCTTTCAGCATTATGCTCTTTGGATAGCATGAAGATGCTGGACTAGTGTTGCCAAAGAAATACTCAACTGAGCAAAACACCAAGTAATCACACCTGATTCCTTAAAAAGTAGCCCTTATCAGATGAAAATAAGTAGCTGAAGACAGCTGCAGGTGCTTGCTGCAGAGCACCTCCATGATGCTTTCTAGCAATCCTACACACATCCTGCAGTGGTCTTTCAGATCAGGTGTGACCATTTGCCCCAGCAACCTGTTACTGTCTTTTTGGTGGCAGTTCTCCGATGAGGGATTAAAAGGCAGCTGGGTGAAATGTGTGCCAGTGTTGCCTGCTCACTCCAAGAGCAGCAGGGTTTTCCATGGCTATTTAACTTTGTGGCTCTATGTCTCATTAGGAAACAATCTTTGCCTTAATCATGCCAAAGGTCATTTAAGGATGAAATAACAGCTCAAAGACAAAAGGATTTCTAAGTAGAACATGTTAACTCAGCTTTACAATACCAAAAAGCACCAATTTTTTTTTCAGATTGAGGCAGATCACCAGGTACATCAATTAGAAAAAGCTTCCAAACTTTACCCCAATGCCAGAGCACTTATACCCAATTGTAAGTAACTGAGATAATAGATACATTCTGTAGTCTTCTGAGAGACTACATTAAATTGTATTGAAATACCTGATAGAAATGGTGAGGGAAAAAAGCAGCAGACAAACCAAAGATCATTTTTAGAGTTGGAAGAAAAACTTCTTATGTTCCTAAATCACCACTGCTATAGCAGCATCACACCCATGCTGTCAGAAAACAGTACCCATGCCTGAAACACTGTGGTTTCTCCAGATGATCTGGTTAAAAATCCTGTTCTTACTTAAAAAGTACATTTTATTTACAAAAAGAGCAGAAGAAAGCAAAATTCAGAGCACTCTCTCAGGTACCTTCTTTAAGCCGGGCTTCCAATGGTTTCTGTAATATGGACTGAAGAACTCCAATGAAGTGTTTATAATGGTTAAGTAAGTGTTCAAATGAGAGAGGTATTGGATGCCACTCTTCTAACAGGGTCCTGGATTCCTTAATTTCCTTCTTAATTTCTATGTACTTCTGAGGGCAGAAAGACAAATGCTACAATTAGCAGAGGCTGTGTCATGAAAGGACTCTCCCCTCCCAGCTCCCATACACCACAAAGCAAGCTCCTTCACAAGGTAAACCTATGGGCCATAACAGGTAAGCTTTGCTGAGCTCAGCCTGCCTTTTAGCTCATTGGCCTGCCCATTACCTCCTCCTGCCAACAGAGTCAGTGGCCACCCCAGACATGGAAAACCCAGCAGCCATGGTTAAAAGAGACCCCCACCTCCAGGATGAAAATTAGTTTAGCCTGGCCAGGACCCTTTGTGGGAAATCCCATCAATGGCAAAATCAAACCATTAAATTTTAAAAGCAATCTGAATAATAAAATCCAACTTTTCTGCAAGAAAATCTCCACAAAAGTGCAAAGAACAGCTCTAGTGTGGAGATGTATTGCTAGCACACACAGCAGAATGCCAGGGCCATATCACAAGAATGGAAACTCAAGTCTGACACATTGCAAGGATGCAAAAATGCACCAGAGGCATCATCCTGTAAGAAATGGCATCTTTTGGCTTGTGTTGGGGCATAAGCACATGACAACACACTTGTCCCAAGGAAGGTGAAGATTATTAGGAGAGAGAAACTGATGTTTATCTGTAGGCAAAAAGAAAAACATTGCACCCTCCACTGAAGTGACGGCTATTGCTTATGGTGATTAGGATTTTTTGCAACTAAGGAAATTACACATTTTAGCTTCCCTCCTGAGGTTTCCTGAAGACTGCCTTTTCTCAGATCTTCATACTACACTGGACAAGGAAAGACTTGATATTTGTCAAACATTTGTCTTCAAGATTAAGAGATACATATCTGTCTTCTCCATCTATGCTTAAAATTAACATGAATTTCATACAGCCCTGAAATCAATGCCATAGCAGGAACACCTAATAGCTAAAAAATCAGGAACCAAATTTGTTCGCCAAAACATCAACACAAAGCAAATTAAAAAGCAGTTAGAAAGATGCTGGTTACATACAGAAGGATCTACAGAAGACATCACTATAGAAGTTTACCAAGGACTGTCAGGGTAAGAGGTAGAAAGAGACCATACAATACCACCTCCAGCAAACTAATAGCATCACTGTCCTGTTGTATTTGTCTGATTTGATGTGTGAAGGTCTCTAGGGCTTCAAGCTGCTCTTGACAGGACCTCATATGCTGATTATGTGCTCCCAGGGCTTGCTGAGTCTTTTCATCAATTAAGTCTTTTGCCAGACTCTCTTCTTCCCAAAGAAGTAACTGAAGCACAGTCATTTTTTCTGACAGCTGCCATTTGATCATATCAGCATGTGCCTATGGATGAAGAAGAAGAATGTCTCCCCCTTTCAGGCTTTCAGTGCTATGTTTTGGTTGAATTTTACTGATTTTCTCCATCTCTTCAGAAACATGTCTCTACCCCTTTAAGGGAGGGCAGACATGATCTACCTGCTGATATCTGGATGGAAAAGATTGAGGGAAGATTCCAAGATGCCTATTTATGTAGAAAAATCTGTTTTCAGCTGGAATTAACAGAGTAGCAATTGCAACAAGAAGCAGACCTTGTCCTTCAGTAGCAAGATTCTGACTGCTTTTAAAGCAGCTAGAGACAAGTAGCTGGTAGGAATAGAAAGCCTCCAAAAGAAAGTGACATCAGACCAAATCTCTAAAGCCCCCTCAAGCTCCTACTGACATTTCTGTAACCACAGCTTAGAGATGCTCCTTAGAGCAGAAGTAATTTCATGCTCTATACATGAGATGCAGCTTAGCACACATTCCCATTCTTATGACAGAATCAACAGAACTGTTCTTATGTTTACTCAACTCTGAATCCAGAAAATTCAATAATGCAGTTCAGTGCAATGCAAGATACATAAGTGAAGCCAGAATAACAGAGGCAGCTGGGGCTACCTACTATTCCTCTGCACAAAAATTTCACCCTTAGTCTTCCAGACATGTTCAGCTGATCAAGGAATGAGGACCAAGCCTTTGGAGACTCTCCCTCTTCCCTCTGACAGTGTAATATATTGTGATGGATACAGGGAATACACTTTTCTCCTGAAAAGCAGTAGGTGGCTGGGTCTTTGAATAGCTACAGTGAAAACAAAATATCTCCTCTCGGAAAATGACCATTCAGTGGAAAATGAAAAAACACTTTACCTTCACATCATTTACAGCCTGTTCTATGCTCCTTCTGTTTCCAGCTTCTTGCGCTTTTCTCTCTTCTAAATTCTTCAAGCACAATGCCATGAGTTCCTATAAAATAATGAAGCAAAATAAAATACTGTTTCATAACAGCATGATAACATAATAACAATAAAAACCAGAAACAACTGTTCAGCTTGATTTCCCTTATGGGGAGGTACTAAAATACTCAGTTTCAGAATCATAGAATATTTTGTATTGGAAGGTACAACTCTTAAATGAAAGGCCTTTTATGAGGCTTATTAAGGCCAGTATAGTAATGAACCATAAGGATTTCAGCATTTCACCTTGTGGTTATACTAGTTAGGTTTGGACAGCTGTGCAAACTAGCACCACCTTCTTAAGGCACAGGGAAATCCAAAGTGAAAAAAACATTTTCATCTTTAATTCTGTGGTGCTGTGTATTTCAAGACTGTGTGCTAATGCATTTAGCAGCTGAAGGGCAGCGAAGTACTTTTATTTAGAGGATAGGTGGAAGGCTCCATTTAGAATCAAAATCCTATGAATGTTCAGGATGCTTCCCAGTGTACAAATGACCAATCGGATACTCCACTATCACCCCAGCGATGGTATAGTCTGACTGTCTGCAACAATTAATAGTGTCAGGATGGCTGGTAATCAATCACAGTATCTGTGACACTTGTGGTGTTCCCAGCACAGCATAATCAGTGTTCTGCTAATGTCTTACCCCAGTTTCTCACCTGCAGCCCTCTGAAATTGGCTGCCCTCTGCCCAGCAGGTTGAACAGTCTTGGTGTGCCTGCTAATGCATTTTTGTCATTAGTAACGTGAAGGATACAGTCAATGCTGCCCCAAGCTCTCAGTGCACTGGTGCTAAAACAGGCCCTCAGTAAATACTAGGTAAGCTAGCGCCAGCTCTAGCTGCTATCAGTGCCCTCTTCTGCAGCTGCGACCCAGTCAAGAACACCTGTATGCACATATACCAGTTCACTGCAAAAGCCTCAGGACAGCACAGCATTTAAACTCTGCAGTGTGGATGGAGCATAAAGCGTTGCTTCACGAGCAACGGTCTGCATTTCTGTCTGATGTGTCTCCTTAGAACACATGCACTTTGTCATTTGAGTATGACAGAGTCAGAAGAAAATGGGCTCCCAGCAAAAGCCAGAGACTGCATATGGAAGGCCCTTGGCACAGATACATCCATGCAAGTAGGTAAATGTTCTTGCATAGATCAAAACACTCGCACTATTTATTCCAGCCACAGTTTTCCAGTCTTGTCCCTGAAGAACCAGAGGAATTCTGCACCACTAGAGGATTCAGGACTTCTACCAGATACCAGCTTTCCTTCATCTATTTTGCAGCATTCCTTTCCTCAAAGACTGACAAAGACCACAGAGGAAAACCCAGTCTTCCTTCTTTGCTGGTAACACCACATCACTTTGTGCACTCATAACAGTGACCATATGCAAATACTTACGTCAATCCCAAGCCTTTCTGGTTAAGCATTACTTTCTTTACAGAGGTACATGAAAGAGCTGCTTCCTCTCAGTTCAATACCATACCAGCAACCCATGTCATTCACCCTGAGGAATCAACCCCAAAAACCTTCCTTTAGGGACTGCCTGGATGCTTTAACTCATTCAAGTGAAAACACTGTAAAAGCAAGGATTTCTGAGATGACACTCAGAGCTCTAGTCAGGCTTGCAGGATACATAGTGCAAAGAATGCGGATACTGTGTGCTGCATTCAGGAGCACAGGGGGCATCCTTTTCAATGATGTTAAACAATCTCTGATCCAGGGATGAAGCAGCTTGCACAATGGTTCTCATCTCTTCTTAGTACTCACAGCTAGGATTTGCTGAAAGAGCTGTGGAAGATATTCTGTGGAAGAAGTGCTGCCTGGCTGATGTCATGCCACAAGGGCTGTGCTGAATAAAAGCAAACAAAATCACTAGTCCAAATACCATCTGTTAGGCTAAAACTATTGATAGTTTCTGCCTAAAATCTCTGCAGCCCTGAGCCAGTAAATGTCAGCAGACACTTCATAGGGACTGAAGGTCACATGGGAGTACAAGTTTCTACCTTGCCCATTTCCTGATTTGGCACAGAGACAAGTCTTTATCAACAGCACGTGCTTCCCTCTGTCCATCAGACCCCCAGGGAAGCAGTACAGTTTGTAGATTTGTGCACTTTACTTTGCCTCAAATCAGGTTGCCACTGCACAATATGGGTGCATCATCCACATACTGCTGCCCTGTCATGATGGGAACACAAACACCGTAATGAGTTCCCACCTGCAAGTGGGACACTTTGGATGGAAGTGCACCAGCAGGCAGGTGCAGTGCTCTGCCTTGCTCTGACATCTTAAATGGTTTTACCTCTGTGCTGCTGTTTGTGGCAGCCTAGTGCACGGCCCTCTGTCATGTAATGCTCTCTAACATGAAGTGCAATAAAATGCTCCAAGAGTTTATCATGACCTGTGTACCAGCTCACAATCTGTGTGATCTTCCAAGCAGAAAGTTCTGTGGGAACTGTTTCTTCCTACTGTTTTCAGTAGGAAATGTCCTGGTAACACTGCTCCAAAATATTACACAAGGAGTGGAAAGGAACTTTCTGAACTTGTAGAGGGGAAGGGAAGGGAAGGGAAGGGAAGGGAAGGGAAGGGAAGGGAAGGGAAGGGAAGGGAAGGGAAGGGAAGGGAAGGGAAGGGAAGGGAAGGGAAGGGAAGGGAAGGGAAGGGAAGGGAAGGGAAGGGAAGGGAAGGGAAGGGAAGGGAAGGGAAGGGAAGGGAAGGGAAGGGAAGGGAAGGGAAGGGAAGGGAAGGGAAGGGAAGGGAAGGGAAGGGAAGGGAAGGGAAGGGAAGGGAAGGGAAGGGGAAGCTTCTGAACATCAAACCTTTGTGTTACAGTATTTTAAGTCCCCCAAGCTTAGCACCACAGCATGCAGGCCTCAGCAAGCCTCCTGGTAGGCTCTCCAAGTAAAACAAAGCACTTAGCAGGACTATTGGCAAGCTTGCAAAGCTTCCTGAGGATATTAGGTGGCCAGCAACACTGAGATGAAGACAAAAATCTTAGGGAAGAACTCCTGGGCTGGCTGTGGCTGGGATGAAGTTAATTATCCTCATAGCAGCCCATGTGGCGCTGTGTTTCAGATGTGACTATTCTGTGAGTGGACAAAAGACTAGGAGGGGACACAAGCAGGAGATGACCTCTACTAATCAAAGAGGTAATCCATACCATGTAGCATCATGTTCAGAAAACTGCAAGCGGAGTGTTTAGGTGGGTGTTATAAATGACTATATAATATTGTCTTTTGCATTTATGTATTAGCTTTTTCAAGTTGTTATTAATCACAAGTATTTTGATATGGTATAATTTGTATCTCCTTTTAACTGCTCATTAGTATAAAATAACCTATCAGTTTATATATGCAACCTGTAGCTTATATAAATAGTGTTGTGAGAAATACATTATATCGTAGGCCTTAGCAAAACATAAAATGTTAAAATGCCTTTAACTCAGAGAATGGTGCAAAACCAATTAGTTTCATCCTGTTGTTTCTCACATCTGCAGACTGACCTCTCCCAAGTGATAAGTGACAGGAATCAGAGCACCAGGAAAAATTCAGAGGAGAATTTATTAACTCCTTGTTATCAGGGAGTGGAACAACAGGATGATACCACAAGAAGAAATGCAATATATTGACCTAATCTACAGGATGCCATATAGACAAGTCAGAGGTTAAAACCAAACAAAAGAGTTCCTGTAACAACAAAAACTCACTAGAATGAATAATGAATAAACTCATGAATACGTATATACCCCAGTAATGTAACAGTATATAAAGAATGGTTTTTTAAAACTAATGCTGTGGGGTTTGGCCAATAGCCAGAAACACCCCAGTGCTGGACATTGTCACTTTTTATCCCCTTATTAAATTTTTAAAAATTCTAAAGAGTGAACTTCGTTTTTCACAGTGGGTTAGCTGTCTTCTGCTCAGGAATTTTCTGGTGTCTTCCTTTGCATCACTTTTGTTCTTTTTCTTCCCTCCACTTCTCCTTCTTCTATTAAGCTTATTTTTATCTCAGACCATGAATTTTCTTGGTTTTAGTGTTCCCCTAACCCAGTCACACTGGGCAAGGAAGGGGAATAAGCAGACAGCTGTGCTGTCCTTAGCTGCCTACTAGGATCAGCCCACAACATCCCAGAGGAGTTAGAGAACTGTGCACGGGCAGTCACTGATCTAGCCAGCTACAATGGTGGGGCCAGAGGGTAAACAGAAATGACCTTTCCCCTTCCTCTGAGGTATCTATGTTTCTGTCAAAGGTTATTCCAGCCTGGCAATAAAAACAAATTCTCTGGGGCAGCTACACTCCTCTGATTCCACATACAAGGTCTGAGGATAAAATGCTGCTGCATGTGACTTAACAGTGAAAGCCACTTCTTCCTTGTCCCTTGATTTATACACTTGTTTTGTGGATGTGTGGGTGTGACTGATTAACTCTTTCCTTTTCGTACACAGACCATATCCTTGTGCAGTGGCATCAGGCTGGACCTGTCTGTATGGGGTCTACAAAGCA